>JAJIBD010038636.1:0-12047 GCA_021461705.1 Cryptotis parvus
AATGACAGAGCTCCAACAGGCTCTGGGATTAGGTCACACTCCCTCTCTTCTCTCCATTGTCCCTTTAATATGAATAACACATGTTGCTGATTAAAGCTGGAAGAGGAATGTAACCCATGGCGAAGGGATTAAACTTTTGTTCAGTTTTCTTCTTTTTAAGTTGAATCTCTAATACTGTCAAAAGTGTAAGAATACTGTTACCACCCTCATGCTCTACCCCCATAAATAAATTCCATTAACCTTAAAAGTCTTTTTCTCCCCAGAAGGAGGCTGCCCATTAGGAAAAATTTTCTAATTTAATTGGATGCATTTTGAAAGAATTAACTTGGCAGTCAAATTAATAATATACCAACAACAACAACAACAACAACAATAATAAACCAAACATTAAATATCTCTATGACCTTTAAAGCATGCAAAAAAATTTCTTTTCAAAATACTCCACTTTTTTATTCCATGTACCTTTTCTGGAAAGAAATTTGATCAAGAGGCTAAATATTGCTAAAACTGACTTTGGAAACTTTTATTTTCTCTTACTAATTCTCTAGACAGTTTTTTCTGGCAGTAAATGCCCGATGTTCACCCTTGTATGCATAATAGTTTAAAACTGCCATAATAATACCAACAAAGTTGTTGCAGTATACACCTGCCCAGAGCCTCTACTCCATAGGTTGCCTCCATGCAGGTTTACTTTATGGAATATAGGGGACATTTAGATGTGGCAGTTCATCTGACCATGTATTCTCTACGCTGGTCAGTATAAATATTCTCTCATGCTGCCACAATCATCATGGGATTAGCTAATTCTTGCCCGGCATATTTGCCTGGCCATGCTGGATCTATAAGTAATTAGATCACTTGAATCCCGTTATTCATCAATTTGCTTCAGCGGGCACCAGTAACATTTCCATTGGACCCTATCACGTGCCAATGTAGCCCAATGGCATCTGGTTGCTTCAGGAATATGAAAGAGCCTCAAACCGTTCCTCCAGGGTCTTGACAAGGAATCTGACCATCTTGTAGGTGGGCGGCCGCGTGATCTTTTGACATCCGTGGGATCCAGTCGGTAATGGCTCTAGTCCAGCGGTTGTCTCCAAATCGCATTACATGTCAGCCCATCTGATTTTTCGATGCCTTGGCAAAGCGAGACAGCGTCCCTGATTCTGGAATAGCGACGGAGGTCAGAACTCCAGTTCCTTCTCTCACTTGAGTGGGGCGTGATATTCAAGCATAGCTCTTTCGATTCCTCCTCTGGGAGACCCGAATAGCATTCTCATCCTGCTTTCGTAGGGCCCAGGTCTCTGAGGCGTATGTTAATGCAGGGAGAGACAGTGGAGTCAAGAGATGTGCCCAGAGCCGGAGGTTCTTTGTCCTTTTAGCTATTTCTTGATGCCTTTGAAGGCATTCCATGCGCTCTCTTCCTGCGCAGCTCAGGTTTTAGGTACGTTCATCATAGTTGACTTCTCGACCTAGGTACACATAACTGCTGCATTCAGAGATGTTTGTTCCGTGAGAGTGAATGGGGCCTCTGGAACTAGTTCATTTTTTCGCAAACATAGTTTTGTTGAGATTTATATAAGTAATTAGACCAGAGAGAGAAATGCTATTTTGCCTCCAAGTAAGCAAGCAGCGAAACCTGATATCAAAAGATTCTGAGTAGGATTTATTAGATACTCAAATAACACTAATATACTGAACAACCATGAAGTAAAAGATGAGACTCTGTGAAGAGCTTGGAGAAATATATAACTGGCTATAGAATATTCTTTGGTACTGGTGCATTGCCTTTGTATTCACGAGATACAGTTCATCTAGGATGCCCCCTCCTCCACTGCCCTGCAGAGGTTTTTCTAAAGAAGATCTTGGCTCAGCAATTCACATCTCCAGTGACCTGGGTGAGGTCCTGGGAGAAGTACCTGAGGGGATTTGACCTAACTATACTCTCCATTGGAGTGGGAGGGCTGTGTTGCAGGATACAAAAACTAGCCTGCTTTCTTTCTGGGTCCTTTTTGTTGAACTCTTCTTTCTTCTTCGCTATCTCCTCTCTGCAGGGCCTTAACATGGTAGCAACCATCTTGCCCTACATGTGGCCAAAACCCAACCAAGGGAACTCTAAGTTCGGGGTTTTCCCTATTGCTGATTTGTGTGCCAGAACAGATATAGTAAAGCATTTTGAAACTGCTGGATTTCTAGCATCTTTCTCCAACCGCCGACCTTAGCGCGACCCCTGGGGCAGAGGATCCCTGACCTTGGAAGGGATTTTGTGTGGGGTACTCTGTTTACCTGCACATGGTAACTACTCAGTTTGTGTCACAGGACCTTATCTTCATTTGTCTTTATACCATCTCAGTCTTCTATTACCTTCCATCTACATTCCAGAAGACTACTACTAACACTTTATAGATGATGTGCCTCCACCAAGCAGTTTATACAGAAACAATGGTGGTATAAAAGATGGACTAGGGACTGGAGTGATAGTCCAGCAGGTAGGGAGTTTACCTTGCCGCGCGTGGCCATGCCGGCATCCTATATGGTCCCCTGAGCATCAGGAGTGATTCCTGAAACGCAGAGCCAGGAGCAACCCTTAATTGCTGGGGGTGACCCAAAAAATAAAAAAAAAAAAAGATGGACTAGAGGGTGTACAAAACAAAGCATGGAATGGCCAGGACACTGTCTAGACTGAAACGGTGGGAGAAATTAATGTAGTACAATAAAGGAAAGTATAGGACACAGAATAGACAGACTGAGAATTAAAGAATATGAGACACAAGGAAGAAAATGACTTCCAGACTTGGAGAACTGGGCCAGGAGAGTGAGAGAATACAAATGGGGAAGTTCACTGGGTTTGCTAACTGAGGAAAAAATAACGGTCAGGATGAATGGGGAGGGAGGATAAATTCACCACAGTCATGCTGGATCTAATAGCTAATGTTTTTATGCAGCATCTGGTCAGTAATAACCCCAACAGAAGAAGCAATGGCCAGAGTAGAAAGCAGGACATCAGAAACAGATCACCTTGAATGGGCTCATACCTGATGAGAAGAAAAATGTGTTTATTTTTTGTTTCTTCCTCCCCATCAGAAGACCTCACATATACAAGTCAAGTATTTGCTTGCTGAGCTACATTCTCAAAACTAGAAGGTATGAAATGTAAATTTCCTTCCATTTTAAACTTTCCTGAGTCCATATAATCAGATCTAGTTGATGAAGTTTCTTTCACACTTATAAAATGGGATTGGATTGACCAATCTACTCCCCAGATTGGCAACACCTGTTTTGTTGCTTTCAACCTTTATCAGTCTTTATACGGCTCATCAGAGTTCAGGTCTCCTTCACTCACCAGCTGGATCTCAACAGCGATCATAGGCCTGTGATTCAGCAGCTGAAGTTTCAGCTCTGTCAGGAGAAAAAAAAAACTTGTTATCTCTAAGAATGTCAAGTCTTGACCAAACAATAAAAACCAAGAACTTTATTTAACAAATGAGGGCTTTACCATTTGGCACATGGTCAGCTCGCCCTTAATGCCTTACGTTATAAAATGAGAGAAATGCCTTCAGTTCAATGTTCAACAAAGTAATAAAACAAGATAATCCCACACTGTCACACTGTCTTCATTGATTGGCAGCGGGCACCAGTAATATCTCCATATGACCTGTCTCATAGAAAGTAGAGAGCCCAAGGGCACCTGCTTGCTACAGGAACATAAAGAGCCTCAAAACCATTCCATCAGGTCATGGGAATGGGTCTATAATTACTGGTATTTGGCAATATCAAATACGACACAACTTGCCAGGCTCTCTGCCGTGAGTAGCACTGTTCTTGTAGTCATCTCAAAATCCAGCATTTATTGATAGACAAAAATAGTACACACACAAAGTGACAAAATGTCCTCACTGTTTTGTACTCTTCATTAAAGGAAAAAAATCCAACAGGGTATGAGAGGTGAGTTGTTATACATATTACAAACAGAGTGGCATTTTTAGTAATGTAAAAACATTAAAAATGTGCTTTTTATTGCAAGTTAAAGAAAATAAAGATCAACAAAGTCATCTTTTGTTGCAAGACACCCAAAAGCCTAGGCCTCTGCATCTGTCCTCGATTACCTCACAAGTCACTTCATAGATGGGGATAGTCTAAATGTGGCAGTCTTATCTGACCATGTATTCTGTACTGGCTGGTATAAATATTTTCTCATGCTACCACAATTGGTCGTGGGACAAGCTAAATTGACCAGCATATTTGCTGGCCACCTTGGGTCTCTAAGTAATTAGACCAGAGAGAGAAATGCTGTTTGCCTCCAAGCTAAGCAAGCGTGGTCCCTGTTAACTCAAAGGTAGCTAAAATACAAAACTACTGTGAAAGCGGACGAGACTCTTGTGAAGGCTTGGAGAAATATTTAACCGGCATTAGTATTAGTCTTTGGTACAGAGACATGCCATCAAAGAAACCCCCTTCTCTACCCTATAAAGAGCAATTTTGACAGATCTTGACTCAAGATATTTGTTCAGGGTGCTGGGAGAAATTACCTAAGGGCATTTGATCCTTCCTGCCAGGGGAGTTACATTTAGCTTATAGCTTCTCCCAGCTCTGCTAGAAACTTTTAATTACGCTCTAGGTCCTTGTAAACAACCAGATGGTTTACCTGGAAGTTACTACATTTCTATAGAGCTATCACTGTTTTACATCTCTAGATAGCCCAGCCAGATGGGTTGGGCTAGGAGCCTGGGCGGATCTAGCTATAAATAAGCTGCAAGAAAAAAGAATTCTCTCTTTTTTTCCCCCTTTTTACCACATTTCAACTTCCTTGGTGTTTTGCTCTCAAGTCCTCCCCATTCTCTAGTTGGGCCTCAACATATGGTAGCAGCCATCTTGGCCTACACCTGGCTGGGGCCTAGCTGAAGGCAGAGTCCGTAGAGTTTACCTTCTCTTGGATTGTATTTTGGAATCTGTGATAGTAAAGCCCTTTTAAAACTGCATCGAGTTCCTGAGTCTTCATTCTTGCTTTACGGCTCCGGAGGTAGAAGGAACTTGGCACCCGACACTGTCAGGACCGGTGGCGCTCGAGTACACATCTTAATTAGCTGTCTCTTAGAATGACTGAGAATATAGGATTCCACTAACCGCTTGAGAAGAAATTCTTAGCAGGCACAGTGCTAGTAGATGGCTCGCCAAATGGACTTCCCTCTGGAACTCACTCCGACCTGCGCCAATCCACAGTGTCCCTGCAACTCAGAACCTGCAACTCCCAAACCATGTACACTGTAACTCTACTCAAGCCACCTTACACATTCAAAAAGTCCTGGGAATCCACAGTACTTACAGCTTAGCACAACTCCCTGCCCTTTAAATGTGAGGACTTCATACCAGTTTTCTGGTTGAAAACTCTGCGAAGTCTTGTCAGAGTGGGGGCAACCTCCTATACTTCTGGAAGCCCAGCAGCTATACCCATATTCCACAGCTGTGAAACTTCTGACCCAGCCGCCTTCAAGACTAAGTGAAAGCCTGGAAGAAATGCCAAGCCAAAGCAATTCATATACGCTTGTACCCAGCTAGAAAACTCTGGGATGCCCTCAGGAGAGCACAGAATGATCAAGTTCTACAGATCCTAAGTGACACCTCCAAATTCCACAATACTGACAGCCAGTAGGAGCACAGCTAATTAAATGGGAAAATTGCAAAGGATTAGTTAAGCTCAATAAACAGCAACAAAAATGACACATGGGGCTGGAAGCGATAGCCCAGCCAGGTAGGAGGCGTTTGCCTTGCATCTTGACCGGCCTTAGCCGGCCAGGGTTTGATCCCTGACATCCCATATGGTCCCTTTCGAGCACAGAGTAATTACTGAGTGCAGAGCCAGGAGATTCGACCCTGAGCAGTGCCGGGTGTGACCCAAAAAACAAAAAAATAAAATAAATAAAGACACAGAGGCTCAATTGGCAACAAACAGCTCAGTAAAAATTCCAGACATTGTGAGATAACAATTTTCATAAATTTTCTGTTGCCCAACTATTTACAATAATCCCATTGCCATTTTGTTGTAACAAGCAATAGGCAATATTTTATTACTACCAAGGGGGCAGGCAAGGTGGGCACACTAGGTGTGAAATTGAGACAATAGCAGTGGAAATGTCCCACTGGTGGTGGAACTAGCATTGGAACACTGGATGTGGAAGCAACTATCATGAACAACTTTGTAAAACGGTGTCAAAATTATATTTTAAAAGTGTGGAACTTGGCAGACCAGCTAAAGCAGCACAGGACAAATTATCTGTGTTCCAGGCACCAGTCTGATTACTGTATGGATGCAGGCAGATAGGGTTGCCCAAAGACCAGTGTAGTTTATTCAGCTCAAGGAATTATGGTAAAACAAAATAATTCAGGTCTCTATAGAGGGCAACAAAAAGTCTGGGAATCCCAACAACATCAGACTCTGTAATTTGCCTAAAGTCTTTTTAAGCCACAGAGATAATTATGATATTGATATACCCTTAGCACACAGCCAACATATCAACACTCAGTGTGATTTGAACATTAGATTCAAGCTGAGAATCGATAAACTTGAAGAAAGCCAGATGGAAAATGAGCAAGAAATTGTTCAAACAAAAATAAAAGGGAATTTAATAATAGTAATAACTTTCAAGAGGCAGTACATATGAAGTTGAGAATGGTACATTCAAAGATACAATAAAACTTTGGTAAAACAGGAAACTGAAAGAGGATGAAAAAACATAAAGAGAACATAAGGGAGATTACTGATAATATAGAGAGAACAACCTCAGAATCACAGAACTTCCAGAACAAAGAGAGAGAAGAAAGACTACTTGAAGAAATAACTGATGTAAAAATTTCCACAACCCTGAAGAGGAAGATACAAGACACTGATCCTCTAAGTCAGAGTGTCAACGGGACCAAACAAACAAGATATTTTGTAATCAAAATGGCAAAACCCAAGACAGCAACAAAAACTCTTCCACCGGCCAGGGATAAAGCAAACCTTAAATACATAAGGTAAAAACACGGTCGGGGCCTGAGCAACAACTGACCGGGTAAGAGCATTTGCCTTGCATGCTGCTAACCCAGGTTAGAGCCCTGGCATCCCATAGGTTGCCCAATCACCACCAGAATTCCAGAGTGCAGAGCCAGGAATAGCCCTGAGCATTGCTAGGTGTATTAAAAAAGCCAAAAATTAAAAACACCAAATTCACAGAAATTCTAAGAAGAAAAACTACAAGCAAGAAAAAGAATGGAGTAACATATACTAATTATTGAATGGAAACAATCCACAATTTGTTTCTGGTTGACTCTTCCAACAAGACTGCCGCCCAGAGTGGAAGCAAGAATAAAAACATTATTAGTCAAACATGGCTGAGGACTCATCTGGAATCTAATCCAGCTCTAACAATGACATCAAAGGTCACATATAAGGGAACATTGGGCCAGAGAAGATACAACTGGTAAGGTGCGCCTTGGACATGGCCAACCTGGGTTATCTAGAAGCACATTGGTACTTCTAGTGCTGCAGAGGACCCCAGACTACAGGGCATGAGTAAACCTTTAATAATACAACTGGGTTTTGCCCAAAAAAGAATTAAAATGGGGGTAGTGGGGGATGAGGGGGTATCAAACAGCTCTAACCCAGTCAATCTCTTTTGGCTGCTACTACAATAGAATACTTCATATCAATATGCCCAAATCGGTTTCTGTACCATTAAACAACAGGAATAGTGGGAAGCATCAGAAAACAAGTCCAACCTGTTTCTTACAGAAGACATACTTAAGACTCCCTACAAGCGCAGGCTAACAGTAAAACACAAGAATAGCAGTAATCAGAATGGCTAACAACGGGCTCGAGCAGCAGGGTTGGGGGCAGGAGATGCTCCCGGTCCTGCCCACACTAGGTGAAACACAGGTTGCCACTGGAGGCGGACAACGGGTTTAGGAAAAGCTAGTTTAGCAGCCCAGCAGCTAAAAACCTCCTCACTTCACAACTGCCACTCATGCACCATCCTCCACTCCACTACTTAGATGAGCCCCACCCATGGGTGAATCCATTTGAAACGCTGGTAGTGCCGGGTTTCTCTGACTGAATTTTACAGGCCTTTGCAGAGTCAAAGATGGGCCCCCTCCAGCAACCTCCCTGGCGCCACTTCCCTGACCCAGGGCAGGCCTGCTTTCCACGGAGAAGTAACCTCTGAGGCGGCAGCAGGACCTGAAGCATTCCTGTAGAGGTCCGCTTCCCCACTCCTAGGAACCGCCTGACTTGCAATCCTGCACCCCCTGTGCCTAACACCGCATGACATGGAAGAAGTATTGGGTGTGACCCAATTGAGTGCGATGCTCCTGAAGGCTTGTTACGAAGTGATTGACTGCTTACGTGCAGACTTTGATGTAATGCTTTAAATCTATTCGTTAGTTATGTGCCAGACTTCGGTAGCAGCGGGAACTTCTTTTAAGGTCCCCCTCTAGAAGGCTTGGGGGCTCTCAGCCGCCCCATTCTTCGAGGAGGTCATGCTTAGAGCCTGAGCATGCTCAAATAAAACCCTTTGCTTTTGCATGGATCCTGTCTCTCAGAGTGTTCCTTGACAGGTCCATTGTTCATGAGGCCAGGCGATTCCACCCCATCAGGTGAGCCCGGCCTTTCACCATGGACTGCCTCAAGCACCAAAGTAATCTCATCAGGCCATGATCAAGGGACTCATATCTTGAAACCAACAGCCTTTTCATAAGGCTGACCGGTACAATCTCCAGCATCAATATGGTTCCCTGGCACTATCAAGGGGTAATTCCTGGGGTGCAGAGTCAGGAGTAACCCTTGAGCATTTACCCAGAGCTCAAGCAAAATAAAACAATCATCACAGGGGCCAGGCAATGGTCAACGGGTGGGGATATTGCCTTGCACCGAAGCCAACCTGGCTTAGATCCCAGCACTCCATAGCGGTCCCCAAGCGCTCTCAGAGTGATTCCTGAGTGTAGGGCCAGGAGTAAACTTTGAGAGCAATACTGAAGTGATGACCAAAAAAAAAGTGGCAGAGAGAGTGGTCCTCCCCATACTAGGCTAGACATAAGGAGCCCCCAGGGGATGGGCTTGGGAAGGCCCATCACAGCAGCCTCAGCAGCTGAAAAACCCTCTGCTCTAGTTGCCACCATGTTGGGACTGGATTCACTGCTCCAACTGGTCCCACCCATGAGTAGATCCATTGAAAAGCCCAGTTATAATCTCTGAAATTCCTAGTGGCATAACTTCTCAAACTCCTGAATACTGATATACTAATTTTGGGTGGAAATGCACTAGCCAGCTCTGAGTCTTTTGCAGCTAAAGTCATTTATGCCCATAGACCAGGGCCTCATATGAGGAGTACCTATTTACCAAATACAATGGGAGACTGGAGGCAGGATGGATAAGACAGTTTGATTTTAATAGCTCAGGATATAGTTATAATTTCTATTATCAGTCCATTGCTATCTAATTTGGTCATCCTTCCTCCTATCCCCACATGACCCAGCATGAGACAAACTAGTTTGATTTACCAGGAGGAAGCCTAACATGTTGGGACTGCAGTTTAAGAATCAGCTCTGTTGAGATCAAAGGGAGAGGTCATGCTGGCCCATTCAAAGTAGCAGCCTATAATGCTCTCTCAGTAAAACAAAGAGGCACATTACTTCAATCAATTTAAGAAATAAAAACAAAAGAGGTTGACCATATGACCAAATAACATTCAAATTAAGGAATTAACAGTGAAAAGACAGAGATGGACATTACATATGGATTAAGGGAGAAATAGACGAAAAAGCCTAACTCATAACATATATGCAACAAATGAAGGGCTGCAATTTATAACAGACCAGAATAAAAGAGAAAAAGCAATGCTCTGCTTAGCATCTCAACAGGCTTGGGCCGCAGGTGTTGTGCCCTGGAGTTTGTACTGGTAGGAGCCAGCCAGTTTTGACCTGGTTTACCCTGCCTTCAGCCTCAGGAAAGGTTTGCGTTCTTGCAGTTTGAGGGTCAGGGTGTGTGGGGCTTACCAGCCGTGAGGCGTATGGAGTGTGCAAAGCAGTGTGGAGTGAAGTTGGAAAATAAAGATCTTGGATTTTCTAAACTGGAGCTTGTGGCTCTTTGTTCATCTGCCTGAAGTGACAGTCCTTGGCCCAAGCATGACCAGGGAACCCAACGAACACTGTTGGAGTTTAAAACTGTATTAACAGTGGAGACCAAGAAAAAATTTCTTCGACATGGCGATCACGTTGGAAAACTAGGTAGCCACATGTAAAAAAGAACTATTGAATCTCACATATTCACAAAGTTAATTCAAGTTGATTAAAGACCTTGATTAGATCACTACTCTATCACTATCACTATCCTCCGCTGATCATCTATTTGCTAGAGCGGGCACCAGTAATATCTCCATATGACCTGTCTCATGCTAGTAGAGCCCAAGGGCATCTATTTGCTCCAGGAACATAAAGAGCCTCAAACCATTATATTAGCTTATGAGAATGAACTAATATAATTGTTACTGGCCATTTGGCGTATCAAAATGAAACAGGGCAGCTTGCCAGGCTGCATGCAGGTGGCATCTGCAGCGATCACCTCTAAATACTAGCATTTATAGATGAACCGCGGCCACTCGAGATGGGGCTGATAGGCTGGCCGCTAGGTGGAGTTCTGACGAGAGGGAATCCTGGATGCCCAGGAAAATAGAAGGCCAGTCGGGAGTGGGAGATTGAGGAGAGGTGTCTGCTTGTTGTGTGGCTCTGCTGGGGTGGCAGGCCAGGGATTAGATCACAATCCATAAAATAATTGAAGAAAGCATCAGAACTCTCCAGAAGCGACTGGGGTCTCAATATGGAGGCTGAACAGAGACCGACACATCCAAAATAAAAACAGCAAATGAAATAAATTTTAAGATTTGTGTGGCATAATAAAGAAAGAAACTCAAACTAAAATAAAGGGCCTTACTGAGAGAAATGACTGCACATAAAACATCAAAGAGCCAGTACCCTAGATTTGGAAAGCATTCAAAATCCTAGGTAACCTTAAAAAATTCCATGATCCCATCCAAAAATGGTGAGACCAGTATCCAAAACCGCAAGAACAGCCCGGTGTGGCGTGGATGTGAAGAAAAAAAGGACTCCTGATCCACTGTTTGGTGGGAGTGCGGCTAGTCCAGTCCTTTTGGAAAACAATATGGACATTCCTCCCAGAAACCTGCTACTGGAGCTCACATTTGATCCAGCAATGCCTCCTGAGAATATACCCGGGAGGCCGAAAAACACATGGCAGAAACACTATCAGTACTTCTTTATTCATCTCTAGCTCTTCACTTTAGCTAGAATCTGGAAACAACCTCAATGCCCGGAGAACAGAGGACTGGCTCCAAGAAATGTGGTTCACATCTACACTATAGAGTACTATGCAGCTGTCAGAAAAGATGACCGTATGAAGGGTACCTGCAAATGGATGGACATGGAGACTATCATGCTGAGTGAAATTAGTCAGAAGGAAAGGACAGATATAGAATGACTGCATACATTAATATGACATAAATAGATACCAGTGTTTTACTAAATGAGGGAAATGGTAATGGTAGATTAAAACTCACCATTGAATATACACAAAGAACTCAAGTGATAAGCTCTAAATATCTGCAGGGCTAGCCACAATGTGTAAAATAAGAGGGAGAGATGCAGAGACAGAGAGACAGAGAGAGAGAAAAAGAAAGGGAAACTCCCAGGGGTACACCTGCTACTAAGGCAGCATGGGGGTGGGGCGGGAGGGGTGGGGTACATTCGTGAAGGTAAAAATGGGGCACTGGTGGAGAGGATGGAGTGCTGGTATACTGTATTACCAAGAACCAATTGATGACACACCTTATGTAAGTCTATGTTTTCATGGTGGTATAATAAAAAATTTTAAAAAATATATGGTGAGAGATAAACAGACACTTCTAAGATATAAGATGGTTAATAAGTATAAAAAGTGCTTATTGTCATTAGGAATGCAAGTCAAAACAATGAGACCGCCATCTCAAATCACAGAGGAATGACAT
>JAJIBD010038637.1:0-33064 GCA_021461705.1 Cryptotis parvus
TTTTTTTAATTTTTTTTATTTTTACAATTACAAAGATATACAATTAAAAAGTTCATATTTGGGTTTTGGTCATACAGTGTTCCAGCACCCATCCCGCCACCAGTGCCCATCTCCCACCACCAACGTCCCCGGTTCCCTCCCCCCCCCAGCCCTCCTCCATGGCAGGTTCTTTATTTCTTTCCCTTTCTCTCTCTTTCTCTTTTCCTTCCTTCCAGACTATGGATTACAGAACATACATTAAAGGGTTGTCATGTGTATCTTTTTGCCTCTATTTAATGCTCAGTTCTAGGTTGGCATTAGTACCCTCGACAATTGTTAGCACACTGTTCCATTTTCTGTCTTTACCTAGCCTCTGACTCCCACACGCTTGTGATAATTTCCACCTTTGACAAGACCTCCTGATATATGTTTCACTTGACCTTGGATATTGGTATCATAATATGTACATATATATTTATGCCATGCAAATAAATGCAGTCATTCTTGTATCTGTCTCTCTCCTTCTGGCTAATTTCACTCAACATAATCTTCTCCATGTCCATCCATTTATAGGCAAATTTTATAACTTCATTTTTCCTAACAGCTGCATAGTATTCCATTGTGTAGATGTACCAAAGCTTTTTTATCCAGTCATCGATTTTCGGGCACTCTGGTTGCTTCCAGATTCTGGCTATTGTGAATAATGCTGCTATGAACATAAAAGTAGGGATGGTGTTTCCGCCGCGTATTTTTGGCTTCCCAGAGTAGATTCCCAGGAGTGGTATGGCTGGGTCAAATGGGAGTTCAATTTCTAGTCTTTGGAGGAAAGTCCATATTGTTTTCCAGAAAGGCTGTACCAGCCGGCATTCCCACCAACAATGGATGAGTGTCCCCTTTTCCCCCACATCCACGCCAGCACTTGTTGTTCTTGCTCTTTGAATATGTGCCAGTCTCTGTGGTGTAAAATGGTATCTCATTGTTGTTTTGATTTGCATCTCTCTGATGATTAGTGATGATGAGCATTTTTTCATATGTTTTTTTGGCCATTCGAATTTCTTCCTTGCTGAAGTTTCTGTTCATTTCTTCTCCCCATTTTTTGATGGGGTTGTTTGTTTTCTTCTTGTAAAGTTCTACCAGTGCCTGATATATCCTGGATATTAACCCTTATCAGATGGGTATTGGGTGAATATTCTTTCCCATTCTGTGGACTGCTTTTTGTATCTTAGTCACTGTTTCTTTTGAGGTGCAGAAGCTTTTTAGTTTCATGTAGTCCCATATGTTTTTTTCTTCTAGTTGCTTTGTTAGTGATGTTTCACCCTTGAAGATGCCTTTAGCTTCAATGTCGTGGAGGGTTTTTCCTATATTTTTTTCAATGTACTTTATGGATTCAAGTCTGATATTGAGATCTTTAATCCATTTTGATCTGATTTTTGTGCATGGTGTTAGACACAGGTCCAAATTCATTTTTTTACATGTCGCTGCCCAGTTTTCCCAACACCACTTGTTGAAGAGGCTTTCCTTACTCCATTTTAGACTCATTGCACCTTTATCAAAGATTAAATGATCATGTGTTTGAGGTTGGGTGTCAGGATACTCACTTCTATTCCATAGGTCCACAGGTCTGTTTTTTATTCCAATACCATGCTGTTTTATGAATATACTTCTTTTAAGTACCGTGAACACGGAGGGAACATGCCGTATAACCTCCAATAATTTATGGGGTCGATTTCTATTCCCAACACACCTTTAACTCAGCTTAACTCCAACTCTGTGAGTTAACTATCCATTTGATTTTCTTAAGATGGCAGAAGAGACTTAGTTTTCTGATTGCTGTGGGTGGTTTGAGTCCTATGGGGTTGAGTCTTGCCTACTTCTTGCCTACCCCTGTCCTGAGATAGTATATAAAAGAGGACTCCAATAACTACCACCTAGAAAGAAATTAAAAGAGAGTACAGATTTAAAATAAGTTTGCTAGGCACTGAAATGTTTATGTTAACAATAAATGACTATATAAATAAAAATATGCAATATTTCTTTATTATTCTCAATAACAACCATTAAAATCATGGAATTGAGTGTTTGAATTTAATGCAAACTTTTAGCACCTGAGTACACAATGGCAAGCAGATGCCATTGGGCTACACTGGCACGTGATAGGGTCAAATGAAAATATTACTGGTGCCTGCTCGAGGAAATCGATGAACAATGGGATGTCTAGTGATCTAGTGATCTAGAGTACACCCTTTTCATGTACTTTATAACCTATAATAATTGAGCATGTTTAGTGTACCAGGAATTGTTCTACAGAATTTTTATATGCTATTATCAGAGATAAAAGACTATTCTCACTAAAATAAGTAGAAGAATATCTTTGCCCCATATATGAAAGGTCATTTGTACACTGATGTCCATCCTGCAGAGAGCAAGCAAGAGATGAAACAAAGTAGCATTAAAGGAAACGTTATTTCACCAACCCGCAAGTCTTGCTCAGCAAGTCTTCCTCAGATTTTTCTTTTGCTTCTATATTTTCCAAACCTATTTTCCAAGTTTGCTTCTCTTTTTTCTCTTCTTTGAGCCTTTGCCAGACTTCAACAAGTCTCTTTCTCCTTTGAGAAAAAGCTCTTGTTACCTGTGACCTCCGGGCTCTTATCATACATGGTCCATGCTATCTTGAGTGTTGTTGTGTATTGCTATGTTTCTCTTCATGTAAGAAAATCCTGATTCCCAATTAGATTTTAACTCTTTCTATAGAACAAGTACTATCATGTTCTGTTATGCAAGTTCCATTACAAATTCAACTAAACTTCTGTTGCATCTAGCAAGTAGACATATATGTACAAAAGGATAATGGCCTAGACACATGTTCTAAAAATCAAGAAATAATGCTGAGGTTTGTTAGCCTTTTCAAGTTTCTGGGAATAAAAATTATATGTTCTTGATATATTCTCACACTGTTTTTCTTATTGAAACTCAAACAACCCAAAGTTTTTCTAATAGCAGCATGTGCAGTGTCTGACCCACTGCCCAAACTAAAACATTTTTTTTTATCTTTTCTCTCCTTATCACTTATGTTTTACAGTTTCAGTGACTGGCTTTATATCTGAGATATAAACTTAATGAATAAATTGCATTTTGGTTCCCTGGAGCAACAATCAGAAGTCTTTCCTGCACAGTTTTAAAGTGACCTCTTTGGTGGGCTCTGTCCTTTCTGTGACTGACTTTCCCAGGGCCTGAACTAAGGTCTGGAGAGTTTCAGAGATGCATTTCTTAGATAAATGTCCTATATAGTGGAGCTTTTTTTATTTTAGATTACAGTGTCAGCATCCTAAAGAAGAGGAAGTTAATCACAGAGATTGACTGCTTCACTGAACCTTTGCTACAGGTCAGCTGTTGATTCCCAGGTACTGTCTCCTACTTAATTTTGCAAGTCTACGCTTTCCCTTCTCTTTTGCCAGAGACCAGACTGTGAACCTCCCTGCTCCCAACCCACATTAGCCCTGTGATGAAACAAGAGCTAAGTTTGGACTTCTGGAGTCCAAGCCTGTGGAGAAACACTACCCTAGCCTTACTATTCTGGGTCAGTGGTCTATCACTATACCTATAAAAGTGGTTAAATGTTGAATGATATTTCCTTTAGTGGCTTTCTAGGGTGATCATTTGGATCAAAGGGGTCAGGAAGGGGCTTTTTCAGGAAGTGATTAAAGACATTAAAGAGTAGATTTTTGCTACACTGAGTCCACACAGAGTGGGGGAAATGTTGACAATCCCTTTCCTATCTTTTGTGAGTCTCACGACAGGTTCCATAGCAACAAAGCCACAATCAGTTCATATACCACATGGGAGGACATTAATGTGCTCCTAGAAACAAAATGGTTTATGAAAAGTCACATCTAAGTGGTATGTTCTATCTGGTACAACAAAATCAATCTATCAAAAGCATTTCTGAAATCCCACCACTTCTCAAGGTGATGCATGGGAAAGCAACACTCATTTAATTTAACTTATCTGGAAAAAATTAATGGTAGAATGAGGAGAAAGAGAAATTAAGAAAGAGAAGAAATATAAGAGAATGAGTTACTGAACTGACTGGATTTGAAATTAAATGATTGTTTTGTATTGGAGAATACTTTCAGAGGATCAATCTGAAGATACTGGGTGTGTGTTCGGGCAACCTAGCACAAAGGGGGGAGTTAATACTAGAGATTGTTTCACAGAACCTTAAGACAGGTATAGCCACAGGCTTCCATTGTCCATGGCACAACAAGTCCCAGAGCCTTAATTCATCAACACAGTTGTACTTATTTGGAGACACAGCAGTATTTCCTAGACAGCAGTGGAGTCCTTGGGGATGAAAGGCGCTGTCAAGGCCATACGTGAGGGTAACAAAGGGACAAGGACAGGTATTGGAGGGGGTCGATTGACCCTTAAGGCCACTTTCCATCACAGCATGACCTTTTGCTTCAAAGGTAGCAAAAGACCTTAACAATCCTGAAACCAACAAGAATTCAGTTGGTCCTGAAGCAGCTTGCTGGGGTCAACAGGAATTGTGAACAGGTCTCCTCCAGCAATTCCTCCATCTCATTCCAAACTATCCTTTATGAGCGCACATTGTTCTTTGTGAATACAAATGTTTAATGCAATTATTTATTTAGAGTTTTACTTCTCTTGTTGAGAATGGTACTGTTATGAGTCTGGACTAATGTTGAGTCCCTACTTTAAATCCTTGAGTGCCTACTTTGTGCTGAGCATTCTGTTAAGTGCTAAAGATTATTTAATTATGTGACTTTTTACATAACTACAATTATGGAAATATGTAACTGTTGAGTGCTTATGTTTGTGTGTTCATGTGTATGTAAAGCCATTGGCCAATAAACAATAAACAGATATAAATAAAATACTTTATTCTCTGACTTAGAATGGGCTGACTTTAACAATTTTTCAGCTTTACAATAGCATGAAAGCAATGTACATTCAGTTAGAAATCCTACCTCGAATTCTGAATTAAGGCGAACTTAGTCTTATACTAAGTTATTCCCCACTTGGGGAGCTTCTTTTCTTTTTTTTTCCAATGAACTTTTCTACTTTCAAAAAAAGTTCTGAATTAAGGCATTCTGTAAACGAATGCAAATAGAGTAGTGAAGATGACAAAGATGATCCTAGGCCACTTCAGCTCTAAGGGCTAGGAAGGATAGGAGTAAACGCAAAGTGCGGCCAAAGCATTCTTTGGGGTCGGAGGAAAACCAGAAGAACGCCGGTTTGGAAAGTAAGACAAGAAAGCATTTCAAAATGCAGGATCTAAACACGTTGGCCCAGTGCTGCTGATGGAAATATAGATAGGAGACAGGAGCTACGGATAGGGAAACGGAGCTTTGGCTTTAGCGTGTGTCTAAGGGGCAGTTCAGCGCAGGAGCGAGGACTAAGTGCCCAAATGGGAATTCAGGGGGTGGGAAACTGGAAGCACATACACAGGCAGTTCCTTAGAAAGCTTTTAAATGTAAGAAGAGGGCAGAAGCTGGACGTGAAGGAGTATAAGAAAGAATGGGTTCACACGCCTCTTGAGAGTTCAGTAGAACTTACTTGTAGAACCAGGGAAGAAAAGGAAAGACTGTGACAAAAAAAAAATGAATAAAATATACCCGAGTCAGGCCTGCTTGGGCTCCTGAACTTAGTCTACAAGTCGTGGTTCTTCAAACAACAAACAAATGAACTGTGGGTGTGAGCAGGTGCTGGCGTCCCAGGCGTTAAGGGCAGAAATAATCTGGACAAGTGGTAGGGAGAGTGGAGCTCTTTTTTAAAACTTGTTTTTTTTTTTTTTTTTTTTTTTGCTTTTTGGGTCCACCCAGCAATGCTCAGGGGAAAGTCCTGGCTCTGCACTCAGGAAATTACTCCTGGCGGTGCTTGGGGAGCATATGGGATGCCGGGGATCGAACCCAGGTCGGCTATGTGCAAGGCAAACGCCCTACCCACTGGACTATCGCCTCCGCCCAGGGAGTGGACGTTCTTGACTGATGTGCAAAGCCAAGCTGCGGTTTGTGGAATTTGCTGAGCAGGGGCTGGGTTTACTGAACACCACAGGTGCTGGCACCATCACGACCATGGACACATAACGGTGGAGGGCCTCATCCCCCATATGCACAGACAGGATCTAGTTCCAAGGGAACTGGGTTGTAGAGACGCGCAAGAGCAGAACCAGGAGAGGCGGGGAGGTCAGAGATGCGAGAAAGACCGGTATGCCAAACCGCCGTGCCCCCAGTTTCTGATTTTCACCCTGCCTCTCAGCCCTGCTTGACTCTTTCCCCTCAATTTCTTCCTCCTTTGCACTTCGCGGCCCCCGCCTTTCCATTGTTTTCACCAATGCAGCCTAGGGCAGAAGATTGATATCAGCTTCCTGCTGCCTCCCCAGCGCCCGCAGGCTCAAAGGAAGCGGACTGAGACCCCCGAAGCTCTAGAGGGGCTGTAGGCAGCGCTCTGAGCATGTGCGAGCAAGTCGGGTAGTTGGGGCTCGGTGTGGGGAAGGCGTAGGTGCCGGCCCCGCCAGGTGTCCCTAACCTTGCAGGCAGAGCGCAGGGCGTGGAGGGCCCAGATGCCGCCGCCCAGCACCAAGCTACGGTGCTCGCGGGGGCTGCGGGGGCGCCCTCCCCGCCGGGTGTGGGCGAGCCGGCCGCGTGTGTCTCCTTGGTTGACGCGCTCACCAGCCAATCAGGGCGCCGGCCCTGGCTGCCATGTGATGAGCGGGGCGGCCCCAACCCCCGACGAGGCCACAGTGAGGGAGAGAACCGGGGCTCGCCGCGAGCCTTCAAGAGCTGCAGCCGCGGCGGGAGGCGGCGGCTGTCCAGACTCGGTGCAACCGCGCGCGCATCCCTGGGTCTCCCTGAGCAGCAGAGAGCTGGGCGGGCCGCGGGGGCCGCTGGACAGGAGTGGACAAAGCAAGATGGCAGGGATCTTAGCCTGGTTCTGGAACGAGAGGTTCTGGCTCCCGCACAATGTCACCTGGGCGGACCTGAAGAACACGGATGAAGCCACCTTTCCGCAGGCGGAGGACCTCTACCTCGCCTTCCCCTGGCCTTCTGCATCTTCATGGTGCGGCTCATCTTCGAGAGGTAAGCGGGCTGTGCCGGTCCCCTCCCCGCACCCCGCACCCGCGCGCACACACCCGCGCGCACACGCACACTCGCGGGCCCCGTGGCGCACGGTCCCTGCACCCGCACCCGCACCCGCAGCCCTTTGTGTGCTGGAAGGGCTTCCCGAGTCGTCGCGGTGGCTGCTATTCTGGGCCCCGAGAGGGGCCGCATGGCCGACGGATTTCCTTTCGGGCCCCGGGGAGGGCCGCCGAGCCGCGGGCAGCCTCCCGCACGCTTCCCGGAGGGCCGCATCCTTGTGGCCGGGGCTGGCGAACAGAGGTGAGCTGGACGCTCGGCCTTCGGCGGGCTCGCCCCTTTGCACCCGGCGGCCACGCTGCGCTGCTGGGTCCAGGCTGCCCTGCCCGGCTCGCTTCCACCCACCTGACAGCCGAGCAGCGTTCGGGACGCGCGGCCGGGGCGGGGGTCCTGCGCCCTCCTTCGTTCCCGGCTCCCCAGCGCGGATCGCGATGGTGGGGACCGTGCTTGGGAAGTCACCGGGGACGCCGTGGCCTCGCGTCGCTCTTTACTCTTGCATCGGTATTCCAAAGTAACAGGCCCTGGGAAATGGTGACAGTAGTTTGTGCAGGTCTCCGCGCTCCAGCCAATAGCGGTTTTCTTTCTTTTCTTTTTCTTTCTTTCTTTTTTTTTTTTTTTTTTACGGGAGGCGGGGGACTGCACAGTCTGTAAGCCGATGGATTTCAATTGATAGATGCTTCACATGAATAAAGAAACTTTTTGCTACCAAGACGCACTTAAATTTGGGGAAAGAATCGTAGTGTGTTGTGGAGTTTGGATTTGGTTGGGTAGTTCCACTGTGACACGCACCGACTTGTATTTCTCTTATTGAATCGCTCCAGTTGCTAAACTCGATTTGCCTGCCGTGCATTCCTTCTGAGTGCTGCTGAAACAAAACCAGGGCAACGGTGCTTGCTGTTGTATCATTCTCAGCTGAGAACCTCTCCTCTTCCTCTCCACCCGCTCACCTCCTATCAGAAAGGCAGACTTTCTCAGATGCTAGAGTGCAGACCTCATTTCCCCTTACCTTTCCAACCTCTCTTGTTCGGTTACCTTGCTCTTTCTGTTGGTGTGATTGCACTATTAAGGATGGCCGAATGTATTGTTACTGGAAACGGTAACAAAGCTTCACCAGGACAACAATTCTCTTGTTTAAGAAAAGTGTATTTTTCAGTGCACAGTATTATTGCTTGAGAAACAAGTCAGCTGCTGACACGCAGATTGGCGTGTACAGAGAAATAGATTTAGAGATCTATTTAAAAATGATTGGAATCTAGCACAGGAACGTCGTGGATTCTTCTCAGGCAGTGCTCTGAGATTCCCTGTGAAAAAAAGTGGGTGTGTCTGCAGGTTTAGAGTTGCTCTGTAGAGCAAATGTTTGCTTACAGAAAATAGGACTCATGTCTACCCTTGCCGGCTCCACTAGCCTGTTGGGAACGTCAGGCCACTCTTTGCTCACTAGGGGGCACCCGCAATGTGACACCTGGCCAGTGACACCTAATCAATTTGGGCTGGAAAGTTCTGGCACAACCTCCTTCGTGCATTTGAAAGAGACGCATAGTATTATGTTTTGGAAAACAAAAGCAAACAAAAGCAAGTCAGCAAACAGGTTACTGTTTGCAGAAAACTGCTATTTTCTTCTTCTGTGTTGCCTCCAGGCTGTTCATTAACTTGGGGAAAATTTTATTTATTGGCAGTCAGAGACCATGCTTCTACTAGATATTGTGCCTTAAGAAAGAAAAAAACAACTAATGGAATAGTTAAAAACTGGAAGTTGATTTTATTTTTTGTTCCTGAGAATTTATTTTTCTTCCTTTACATAATTCCAGGACTTGACTTACTGTACACAAAAAAGTCAGCTCCTTTCAACTCTCAGGCATAGTAAATGTCTTCATACTGATACCTAGAGAGTTGGTCAATTTCTTTCAAGTCATTGAATCCAGTAGAAGTGATTTAATGTCCTATAAAGTGAAAGTTAATGACTATAGTAATCCAGTGTGGCCCAGGTATCACTGAATGCTTCTGGCTTTTGGAAAATTGCCTTTATTTCTTTCTTTAGTAATGATAGCTTCTTTAGTCATTCAGTGTTTCAGGCTGATTCTAGGAAAATCCAGGGGTGTTATATCTGGAAAGGAAAATTCCTCATTTTTTTTCTCTTCTCAAGTGACACATTCTGGCAGCCAATCTGTGGTCTTCATCTCAGTAGCATGGTCAGCCAGGGCCTAATCTATGCAACTGAACCTGCTAATATCACTGGTCCAACTTCCACTTTCAGTACTCTTCTAACATGTTGTGCATAAATCTTTCTTTTGTAATGTCCTATAATGTATAGCATAATTTTAAAATTACAAAGCTTCTTATAAGACCCTTGGTAAATTAGTGCTTTGTTACAGGAACAATTCCCTTTGGATTCTATTTCTTTTATGTTTTTTTCCAGGGCATAGTTCTCAGATTATTTTCAGAACTGAGAACATATCTACAGAATGACTAATTAATAATAGACTAATTAATATGATTTAATTTCTATTGATTGAGATCTATTGAGGCTAAAATTGTTAATTTAAATGCCTTTTCAGTCTTAATGCGTATCTCCTTATTAAGAGAAATATGAAAGGATTACTTTATTTGATCTTTGCCCAATTGAGCAATCCTGTCTTTTTGTTTTTATTTCATTCTTGGAATATGAGCAGTGGGAGCACTGATCCTCAGAGAATGCCAAGGTTTAGTACTGTTTGTGTTATATGGATGCCCAGCATGATTGGCAACTTAAATCCAGTAACTTTCGGCAAAGTCTGTAAATAACAAAAAGGACTTTTAGCACACTCTTTATGTTATTCTTACATCTCTGCCAGAGAAGGAAGATAATATTTGATTATCAGAGGAAAAATATCTGAAAATTATTTAAAAATGTTTACGTTTAAAGTATTAATACAATTTTTCCTAAGGTGAGAAGTTTAGTGTTTATCATGATATTTTGCTCTTGATAACAAAATGTTATTTAATATTATTTAATAATGAAACATACCATCTGTCTATGAATTTTCTTAAAATAATGCTTGTCTGGATTTAGTAGGTTATTCTCTGACATCATGATAATACATGCTTCGGGGATGGAGTGATAGTCCAGCTGGTAGATAAACTGCTTTGCCTTTGCATGTGGCCTACCTGCATTTGACCCCTGGCATCCCATATGGTTCCCCAGCACCACCAGGAGTAATTCCTGAGTGCAGAGCCAGGAATAACCCCTGAGCATTGTTGGGTGTGACCCAAAAAAGCAAAAAAAGAAAAAAATGCTTCTTTCAGGTTCACTATTCTTCCAGGTTCACATTTTCAAAAATGTATCACTTGATCACTTGATCAAGTATTCAAAATACTGAATTCAAATTTTTACTAAAAATTTACTTGTCAATAAAAATCCTTGTTTGTTTTGAAATTGTTGGGGTCAATACATTTTCTGCAGTGTGTGTTTAGTGGAGACATGCATAAACTGTCAGTGAGATTCAGGATATTCATGTTCTAATCAGACTTACCTTAACCTGGGACAACCACCTAATTTCTGCTTGATACACACATAGATATCAATGCCAGTGTGCGTGCATATGTGTGTGTGTGTATATATTTGTCATTGCATTCAAATGTTCCAAGACAGGAATTTTGAGAACAACTTTCATACAAACTTTGTGTTTCTCAATTAGTCCTGAATTTTTAATTCTATAATTTGTTAATTGTAATTTGTATATTAATTTCATATATAATTTATTTATTTTTTAAAGAATTGGTTGACTCAGATGAAAACTATGGCATCTTACTTTGTCAGAGATTAGTATGAGAGAGTGAGGTTCAGACAGAAATGGGTAGCCGCCTCCAGTTTCTAATTGGAATAGGAAAATTGAATTACAATGAGTGTTTTGTTGGAAAACTGAAATCAAAGGGATGGTATCCTTTGCAGAGCTTAAGTAGAGCTAAAAAGGTCTATCTTTTTGCAAATAAGCTTTGCATTTACAGGGAGCAATAGTTCACCTATTTGTAATAGGTTGATTTATGGATAAAGGCATTACATTACTCTTAATGGACAGTGCCTCAGACTGATGATCTTTCAGTGATCGCAGATGATTTAATGCCGTCAAGGTCTAATGAAATGAACACCCTCACTTAAGTTATCACTTTTCTGCTGAAAGTATCTAAATTCTCTGTGGATGGGTTATATATTTTTCTCTCTCTTGGATTACAATTTGTGAGGTACTGTGGAAGTGGTTTGTCTTCTGTGATGAAACAGGGCAGGTGATGGTAGAAGGAAAATGGAGTTTTGCCTGATTTTTTTTTTTAACCAGCAAACTAATCCTATGAATTTCTTTTTCAGCGGCCCCCCACCCCCGCCATGTGGGGGTGGGTGGGATGGGCTCCCAGAAATGCCTGGGGCCACCATTAGAAGTCTCAGTGGTGCTGTGGCCCTCTGTGTGCCTGGCATGTGCTCCAACCTCTTGAACCATCTGTGAGACCCTAGGAATTGCATCTGCCTCAGCTTTCCTCACTTGATAATTGTTTCTTGTGGCTATGAATTTCCAAGTTGGTGCTCCAAAGGTGTATACAGTTGTAGTTTCTTACTACAACTTGCAGTGTATTACTATTCAAGGAAATTTTTGCTTTGACACTTGAAAAAATGATGTTTTCATATATTTAAAGATCACTTTTCACTTATCACTTGTCTTCCCGTTGTTCATCAGTTGCTTGAGTGGGTGCCAATAATGTTTCCATTCCTTGGAAATGAGGTCCATTATTGTTACTGTTTTTAGCATATCTAATACTCCATGGGTAGCTTTCCAGGCTCTTTAATGGGTATATAAATATACTTGTGATAAATTTATTTCAAATAGGAATCATTTCTATTTCATTTTTTTGTGCAAATTTGCGAATATTTTTCTATGAGGAGAGGACTTATAAGAACACTTTGGTTGAAAAGTGTTCTTTAAATTTCATCAATAAATGCTGGAGATCAGAGGTGACTACAAGAGTATGCACCCCGCATGGAAGAGCCTGGCAAGCTACCCCTGTCGTATTTGATATGCCAAATACCAGTAACAATTACCGACCTCATTTCTATGACCTGGCGGAATGGTTTGAGGCTGTTTATGTTCCTGGAGCAAGCAGATACCCTTGGGCTCCACTAGAATGAGACAGGGCATATGGAGATGTTGCTGGTGCCTGCTCAAGCAAATTGATGATGAACGGGAGACAGTGATACAGAGATACAGTGATTTTATTATTGTGAGAATAAAATGAGAATTAAAAATTCTCATTTTCATAAAGCACCACCCCTGGTAGTGTTTAGGGGGCTATGCCGTTCTGAGTGGGGGGCTCAATTCCAGGACCTTACATGAGTCATATGATTTACCACAGAACCATGCCTAACCCACCAATTTTATAGTTCTATTATTATTTTATTATTTTTCCCTTCACTCCTATTTGTTGCTGCTGCTATGATGTTCAGGGGTTTGGTTCTGTCTTTAGTTGGAGAGCTTCATGTGTTTGCCAGGGGTTGCACTCTTAGTAACAGTACTCTGCACATTCTAGCCGTGGCTCTTACAAAATGTTCTCTGGGTGTCACACTCCTCTCCTGACGTTGGTGTTTGCATACCTTTGCTATACTAATATATATTGAGATGTATTAATATACATCACTAGATCATTAGACATCCCATTGTTCATCGATTTCCTCAAGCGGGCACCAGTAACATTTTGTTTTGACCCTATCATATGCCAGTGTAGTCTAATGTCATCTGCTTGCTTCAGGAATACAAAGAGCCTCAAACCATTCACTCAGGGTCTTGATGAAGAAGTCTCACCATCTTATAGGTGGGCCGCCAAAGTGGCCGTTTGACGTCCTGTGGGAAACAGTTGGTAACTGGTGGACCGCTCTAGTCCAGCTGTCGTCACCAAATCGCATTACATGTCCAATCCATTTGAATTTTGATGCCTTGGCAAATGAGACAGAGTCTCTGACTCTGGAACAGCGATGGAGGTCAGAGCTCCGGATTCCTTCTCTCACTTGAGTGAGGCGTGATATTCCAAGCACCGGCTCTTTCGATTTTTCTTTGGGAGTCCTGAATAGCGTTCTCATCCTGTTTTCATAGGGCCCAGGTCTCTGAGGCGTATGTTAATGCAGGGAGAATGTTGGAGTCGAAGAGATGCGCCCAGAGCTGGAGGTTCTTTGTCCTTTTAGTTATTTCTTCAATGCCTTTGAAGGCATTCCATGCCACTCATTTCCTCCTGTGCAGCTCAGGTATTAGGTCTTTCATCATGTTGACTTCTCAACCTAGGTACGCATAACTGCTGCATTCAGAGATGTTTGTTCCATTGAGAGTGAATGGGGCCTCTGAAACTAGTTCATTTTTCATGAACATAGTTTCGTTGAGATTCAGCTGTAGACCTATCTTTCCACATTCTCGGTTAAAGTCAGCCAGCATTTGTGCCGCTTGGCTAATGTTTGGTGTTATCAGAACGATGTCATCAGTGAAGCGGAGGTGGTGTAGTTGCCAACCGTCTATCTTCACTTCCATTCCTTCCCATTCTAACTGTTGCATGATGTACTCCAGGATGGCGTTGAAGAGTTTCGGTGAAATGGTATCACCCTGCCGAACCCTCTTTCAACATCAATGATCATTTCCTTGTAGAATGGTGAGATCCTGGTGGTGAATCCGTAATACAGCTCATGAAGGATCTTGATGTATTGGGTTTAAACACCCTGTTTGACTAGGGCTTCGATGACCGCATTGGTCTCCACAGATTCAAAGGCTCTCTTTAAATCAATGAACGTGAGACAGAGTGGCATCTTGAACTCCCTACAAAATCAATGAGCTTGGTTACTGTGTGGATATGGCCGATTGTGCTGAATCCTTTTCGGAAGCCAGCTTGCTCCTATGGTTGTCCTTCATCTAATGTTCTGCCAATCCTGTTCAGGATGACCTGAGTGAACATCTTGTAGATGACGGACTACAGGCAGATGGAGCAATATTTGCCAATGTTGTGAATGTCTCCCTTTTAGAATGGTAGAACTGTCCTGCTGGTTTTCCGTTGGGAGGGCATCTAGCATTGAGACAGATAGCATGTGAAGAGCCGAGCCAGTGTATTGATGAGTACCAATGGCAGATTCTTCAGGTGTTTGGGTCGGACTTTGTCTGGGCCTGGTGCTGTTCCCTTCTTTTCCGACAAAACGGCATGTCGAATTTCAGAAGGGAGAATGTTTTGGAACGACATATCCATCCTGCGGAATTTGGAATGTGGGCAGGTGGACATGGCTATCAAAGAGATCTGAGTAGAAGTTATGGATAATCATCTCCATTGCCTTTCTGGAAGATGTGATAGATCCATCAGGACGTAGGTGGGCAGTCATCTTGGTCTTATAGTTGGCGAAGGGCAGGCGGGTATTGCGAATGCTTTTCCATTCTTCTGCTGCATCTTCCAGTATTTCTGCTCTTCTTTTCTCTCTTTGAGGTCTTCCTTTATCGCTTCTCTGCATTGCTTTGTGAATTTGGACTGAGCATTTGTTCGCCTGAGGCTTGTGCCTTGCCTTGTTGGCGAATGAGCTTGAGAGTTTTTTAAGACAAGCATCCTTTTGTGGCTTTCTCTCGGCATTCTTTGCACAATCATGGAGGTGCTGAACAAGTCAGTTGTATTCTTCATCGATGTCATCAATGAATCCCATGTTCCCACAATGATGCCAAAGAGTTCCCAGTTGGTGGTCGTTCTGGGAGTTCTCTTCTTAAACTTTGCAGCTTTTTCTCCCTATTGTGTGAAGTAGAATTTTGCAATAATGAGACAGTGGTCTGATCCTGTTTGGATTTGGGATGACAGCGACATTGGTCAGGCAAAACCTTCAATTGAATATGATGTGGTCAGTTTCGTTGTGGAACCCTCCACCAGCAGATTCCCATATCCAATGTTTCAATTCAGCCTTCTGGATCTGTGAGTTCCCATGAATGGTCTTGGTGGACATATATGTCCGTGATTTTGGTGCACCATATATGTCCACCAAGACCGTCTTGGTGTACATATATGTATGTTTTACTTATATGTCCACTATTTAAGATAAACATGTGTCGGGGCGCTCCGCGGGGTCCCCGACAGTGCCGGAAGCGAGTTCCCTTCTACCTCCGAAGCCGGCGAGGAATGGATGAACACTCAGGAATCCGGTGCGGTTTTAAAAGGCTTTACTTATCACAGGTCCAGGCATACAAATCAGCAAAAGGAAAAACCCGATGCTTAGGATTCCAGGCTAGAACCCCAGCCACGTGTAGGCCAAGATGGCGACCACCACGTGTAAAACTTCCAAGGGGAATAAACGCTCACAAGGCGAGATCCCACTGGGAAGAAGAAGCCAGGGAGAGGGGAACCGGCAAGTTTATACCCCCGCAACTGCAACTCAGACCTTCCTCCCATTGTTATGGGAAGCAGGGAGGGTCCAATGCCCTCAGGTAATCCCTCCCTGCATCTCACCTAGGGCCTTTACTGTGCTAATGTTTTGAGCCGGGAATGCCTTTGAAATGTAGAGAAGAGGGTTTCTGAGATGGCATGTCACTGTACCAAAGATCAACACCAATGCCAGTTAAATATTTCTCCAAGCCTTCACAAGTCTCCTCTACTTCATTGTAGTTTTATATTTTATCAGGGAGCCATGCTTGTTTGTTTGGAAGCAAACAGCATTTCTCTCTGGTCTAATTACTTAGGTGTCCTTACGTGGCCAGGCTAATATGCTGGTAAGATCTAGCTAGTCCCACGATGATTGTGATAGCATGGGAGAATATTTATACCAGCTAGTACAGCATACATGGTCGGATAAACTGCCACATTTAGACTACCCCCTTATCTACGGAGTGATTTGCGGGAGGCAATCCAGAGCAGATGCAGCGGCCCTTAGGAGTCCTGCAACAAACATTTATATATATATAAACATATCAATATGTATATATATATATATATATATATATATATATATATATATATAAACCTAAAGAGTCCTGGGCCTTTCCAGGCATGCCCACATTGTCTACATGCAAGGCAAGTGCCTCAGCCCTGTGCACTCTCTCCAGCTTAAGCAATCACTTGATCACTTGACATCCCGTTATTCATCGATTTGCTTGAGCGGGCGACAGTATCACTGTATCATTGTCTTCCCATTGTTCATCGATTTGTTCGAGTGGACACTAGTAACATCTCCATTAGTCCTGTCACAAGCAAGTTCAACCCAAGGGCATCTACTTGCTACAGGGACAAGAGGAACCAAAACCATTCTTCAGGTTATGGAACTGAGGTTCATAATAGTTACTAGTCTTTGGCATAAAACACGGTATCTTGCCAGGCTTTACCATGTAGGTGGTATAGTCTCAGTAGAAGGCTCTCAACCTGAGTATTTACTGATGAAACTTAAAGGGGGAAGATCAGGTTTTCTCTTGGATGGAGCTCTGAGGAACTGTGGAGTCTGGGTGTTGAGAACGACTAACTTCATAATGTGTGGTTTGCTCTGGCTTCTTGCCAGTCTTACTGGTATCAGTTAAAACATGTCTATAACTATTTACTATGTATAAATGTGAAAGAAATTGGGAAGAACCTTATGCAAAATTCAGTATCCTATAAAATATTGCACAGCCGCAAAGCAGCTTGCCAAGGGACTTGTGGGTCTGGCGTGGGTGGGTCTCTCTCTTCTTGGGCAACTGGCATGGAGGTGGAGGAAAGGGCAGGGCCCAAAATGCCACTCCGAATCTGGCCAGCATGGTCTCTCCCCTCTCATGAGAGCAAACCCTTGGAGCAATGTTGGACTCAGCCAGGGGATGGCTGAGCCTCTTACCGGGAGGTCAGCTCCATGGGTTGCTTCTACATGGGCCCGGCCGAGCAGCGCAGCTGTGGGTCTGAAGTGGGATGGGGTGAGGTGGGGTGCGGCGTGGCGCCAGTAACATTTCCATTTGACGCTATCACCTTCCAGTGTAGCCCAAATGGCATCTGGTTGATTCAGGAATAAGAAGAGCCTCAAACCGTTTGTTCAGGGTCTTGGCAAAGAAGTCTGACCATCTTGTAGGTGGGCGGTCATGTGATCTTTTGACATCCCATGGGATCCAATTGGTAATGGCTCTAGTCCAGCGGTCGTCTCCAAATCGCATTACATGTTTAGCCCATCTGATTTTCGATGCCTTGGCAAACAAGACAGTGTCCCTGACTCTGGATCAGCGACGGAGGTCGGAACTTTCGATTCCTTCTTTCACTTGAGGACAAGTGATATTCCAAGCATAGCTCTTTCAATTCCTCTTTGGGAGACCCACCGCTTAAGCAATAAATGGTTTAAACAAACATTTAGAGATAGAGCTTAAAATTTTATGTTGCTTCTCTGAAACTTGGTTGAAAGTAAATTATTAGGAAATAATTTCATAAAGGATGCATATCAAAAGAACAGTGGTGTCTCTGTTACAGTCACTCCTAATGGTGAAACAATTTTCTTAAATTTTTTATTGGTTGAAGTTTATGATATGGTGAAACTTTTTAAGTTACTAGAATAATTAAGGGACTGCAAATCAGAATAAAATGAGATACCATGTGCAGCTACTAATACACCTGTTCTAAAGAGAAAGAAAAAATATTTTGAGGATGTAGGGAACTTAGATCTTTATCTGTTGGTATGGGAATATAAAAGCCATACACTGTCAGGGAAAATTTTATAAAATTTCTCAAAAATATAGATAGAAAAGCCATATCCAGTTATGCTTCTTCTAGTATATGCTGTTTAAAATATTGAAAGAAGGATCTCAGAGAGATGTTTATACACTTAGGTTCATAGCAACATTTTTTTTTTTTTGCTTTTTTGGGTCACACCCGGCGATGCTCAAGGGTTATTCCTGGCTCTTTGCTCAGGAATTTCTCTTGGCGGTGCTCAGGGGACCATATGGGATGCCGGGGATCGAGCCCAGGTCGGCCACCCACAAGGCAAACACCCTACCCGCTGTGCTATCGCTCTGGCCCCTCATAGCAACATTATTTACAGTAACTGAAAACTGGAAACTTGTATCTGGTAAATCAAATGTGACACACACCTACAATAGAGCATTATTAAGTATTTTTGAAAAGGAATTCTTGACACATTTCAGCATAGAAGAACCTTGAGGTTGGTATGCTTAGATTACAAATAGATAAATATGTATGATTGTTGAGATGCCTAAAGTAATCCCATTCATAGGCACACAAAGAGTTTCTAGGGGCTGGGGGTGATTTTCCAGGGTCTGGTGGGAGGAAAAAGTTGGGTGTTTCTGTGCTGTGAGTAAGGTTTCAACACTGTAGATGAAGAGAGGTTCTCGCCATCGGGGGATGAATGGCGGTGACCTGCCCGAGAGGGAATGCTGTCTGTGCCATGGCTCTGCATCTTAAAATGAGACAGCAAATTCTGTGGCATGTGTCTTCTACCCTACAGAATAATAATGGATAAGTAAGATTCATTGGCTAAAAGTTAGTCACTAGAAAGAACTGGTTTCATTTCTAGGCTTGATAGTTTTCTAGTCTGGAGCAAATGTCATATTCCTCTCATATCAGTTCCAACAAGTGTTGTTTGCTTGTTTTAAAATCTGTTTGTCCCTTGGGATTCAGAAGCGCGCCCTGTGACACCCCCTCCCACAGCTCTCCACCCTCCAGACCTGAAAGACAGCCTCAGAAGCATTTATGTGCTCTGGGGCTTTCCTTGGGGAAATGCACTTCAATAAAGTATCTTCCTTCAGTTCTGTTTTTAAGAGGCAGTTTGGTGAAGATAAATTGGCATATATAAAATAGGAGAAGAGCCTCCATAGAAGAACACATCACCTAGTTTCAGAGGATCCCAGGGACTAAAGTAAAGACATTCAAGAGAGCTTGCAATTTATTTAAGATAAACCAGTATGATAGGATACAATTTGGGTAGGACCCATAGATGAGGTCACATGTAGATGCTAGGAGAGTTGAATGTTGGCCGAGAGATTAGCTCCAGCCCTCCTTCTTATAGATCAGTATAATTTCACATACATTGTGGAAGTAAGTGGTTCAAATACAAGCTTGGAAATTGGAACATGATTTTATTTAAATGCCTTTTACTGCTAGCAATACAGGTTCATTTGGATCAAAGGGGGATTTTAGAGTTTGTCCCTTAGAGTTGGTTGCTGAACCACCATAGCTCTCTAGTTCATAGATGAGAATGTTTGGGGCAGTTTTTTGTTTTGTTTCTGTTTGGGGCAGTTTTGTTTTTGTTTCCCTTTTCCTCATACTAGCCTTCTAAAATGGACTTCTTTTGTCCAATGGAACCATTCCTGCTTCCTAGCATTGATTTTGTTTTTATTAACTCAGAACTGGATTGCAGAGATTGGCTTTCACAGAGGTGGGGTTGGAGTGGCACAGATGGTTTTTATGGTCTGAAGCACTCATTCCTTTACCAGATAGTCTTTTGCACACAGTGACCAAGGAGTAGTATTTGTTATCTGCCAGTGTCTGCATAAATGTCACAGCTCATCATCATGGTTTTCAGGTTACAAAGATATTGTTGTTGATCTCTAACTGTGATTTGGATTCCTTTTCTCTTTCCCTTCCTCTTTTCCCTCTCTTCACTCCATCCTTTCTCTTTTGATTTTTCTCTTATTTATTCCTTGACTTCCCTCTCTATCTTTCCCTTCTTTACTTATTATTGTTAAGGGCAGTCTTTTTTTTTTTTTTTTTGCTCTTTGGGTCACACCCGGCGATGCTCAGGGGTTACTCCTGGCTCTTCACTCAGGAACCACCCGGCGGTGCTCAGGGGACCATATGGGATGCCAGGATCGAACCCAGGCTGGCACAGGCAGACCGCGTGCAAGGCAAATGCCCCACCCGCTGGGTCATCTCTCCGGCCCCTTAAGGGGAGTCTTGAGATCAGAGAAGGCCTATAGAATTGAGAGTTGGGGATGGACTAGAGAAAGCCCTTTAAAATTTTATCCAGGGACACAATTTGGCAAGTATCAAAGTAAAAGCTGCCAACTAGTCTAAGTGGCACTATAGATCTTGTCTAAATAGATCACCATTTCAAAGTAGAGTAAAGTGCCTTGGTGATTTAAGCAGAGAGGCTGTTTGGGACACAATAGCTTGAGTGAAGGAAATGAGAACCAAGTAATCAGTCCCTTAAGTATTATGGAGATTAAGAGAATGTAAGGGTTCAGTGTTGCTGTATCTTTGTATGCATGGATAGACTCAAGGGTGACAGTGCATTTTAGCTGACTGTTTTTCACATTTATTGAAAATTAATTAAAATGTATATTTTTAAGCAGAATTAAAAGGGAAATAGGTGGGCTATCAGCTACTAAGACAATTAGGTTTAAATCCAAACATTGCCCTTTAATTAACTGTGCTATAGTGAAGATTGCCCTCACTTACAGGAATGTTCCTTTATGATACTGGAAGACTGAAGTCATGTTCGGAGTGGATCAATAGAAACTGTATTTTAAGAATATACATTGTACTCTGGTACCACATATGGTCTCCTGAGCACTGCTAGGAGCAAACCCTGAGCGCAGTCAGGAGTAAGCATTGTAGTCCCCCAGAGAGATAGTGGAAAGGTAGATAATCAAGAAAGCAGAAATATGGATAACCAAAAAAATAAAGCAAATGATCAATCATACAGGCAATCCCAACTAGGAAAATGCAAGAATAAGGTCTATGCCGTACTTTTTTTTCTTTTTTTGGCTTTGTGGGTCACTCCCGATGATGCTCAGGGGTTACTCCTGGCTCTGCATTCAGGAATTACTCCTGGTGGTACTTGGGAAACCAAAAGGGATGCTGGGGATCAAGCGCGCAGCAACATGCAAGGCAAACACCCTCCCGCTGTACTATCACTCCGGCTGCTATACCGCATTTGTGATCTAAGTTAATATTGACAACATATTTCTGAAATGTAATGGAAACACCTCACTTATACAAATCAGGGTTTTAGGGCCAAGAACTAACCCCCTTCCACCCAAAAAAGAATATGCTTTATATAAAAAAGAATTAGTACCATACTACATAGCATATTATTTAGCATCTACTTGAAAAATAATATTCTGTTACTTGTTGGTGTGTTGGTCTATGGCAGGGATGGGTGTGCAGGGGTGTGGGGCTGTTGGGGAAGGACAGAGAAGATTGGTTTGTGGAGGCAGTAGGGCCATTATTTATATTTGATCCTGGGGGTTTACTTGTTGTATTGAAAAGTAAATATTTTGAGGTTTAGACAGGCATTGAAGCCTAGTTTCTTTAGCACTCAGTCTGTTTAGGGAGGAGAATGCTTCTAAGCCTTTTCTTCTCAGCTGCCTCACTGTCATGTGCGCAGCAAACCAGAGTGAAGCTTGCAGTTTGTGGCACAGAATTATTTTTAGTGGTCAAATTTCAGAAAGGTGAATGGTAATTATATATTCGAAACCTGGAATTTTCTCAGGCGGTTGTTCTCTGGGGAGGATGTTCTTCCAGTGGACTGGACTTCCTAGGATGCCTCCTTTCTGTGGCGAAGTGATGTATTTCAGCTTATCTCCCTCCACTGTCTGGACCATGGTCTAAGGAGAAAATTGATTAGGTGTTTAACCGCTCATAATGGCAAATCTCAGGGGCGGGAGCAATAGCCCAGCAGGTAGGGCATTTGCCTTGCACGCGCCGGCCTGTGCTGGCCCGGGTTCAATCCCGGCATCCCATATGGTCCCCGAGCACCACCAGGGAGTGATTCCTGAGTGCAGAGCCAGGAGTAACCCCTGAGCATTGCCGGGTGTGATCCCCCAAAAATGGCAATTCTCAAAATTACTGTTTTTAATGTAAGCCTAGAGCAGAATTCTAGCCCTTCTGCTTAGGAGCTACAGATCTAGGTGTAGATGATCTCATTTCTCCAGGCTCAGTTTCCATCTAAAACCCATAGAGCTGCTATAAGGAGGAGAAGAGATGCACCAGTTAGGGAAGTGCTCAGTTTAGGAAGTGCCCAGTTTAGGGAAGTGGGAAGTGCCCAATTTAGGGAAGTGCCCATTTTAGGGAAGTGCCCATTTTAGGGAGGTGCCCATTTTAGGGAGGTGCCCAGTTTAGGGAGGTGCCCAGTTTAGGGAGGTGCCCAGTTTAGGAGGAAGTGCCCAGTTTAGGGGAAGTGCCCATTTTAGGGAAGTGCCCAGTTTAGGGAAGTGCCCAGTTTAGGGAAGGGCCCAGTTTAGGGGAAGTGCCCAGTTTAGGGAAGTGCCCAGTTTAGGGAGGGGCCCAGTTTAGGGAGGAGGAGGTGCCCAGTTTAGGGAAGTGCCCAGTTTAGGGGAAGTGCCCAGTTTAGGGGAAGTGCCCAGTTTAGGGGAAGTGCCCAGTTTAGGGAAGTGCCCAGTTTATGGAGGTGCCCAGTTTATGGAGGTGCCCAGTTTATGGAGGTGCCCAGTTTAGGGAAGTTTTGCCCAGTTTAGGGAAGTGCCCAGTTTAGGGAAGTGCCCAGTTTAGGGAAGTGCCCAGTTTAGGGAAGTGCCCAGTTTAGGGAAGTGCCCGGTTTAGGGAAGTGCCTAGCCATAAGCCCTACACTCAGTACCTGAGTTTTGGGATGTGCCTAGACTCAGTGCATGAGTTTAGGGAGTGCCTAGTCCACAAGAATATGTTTACTTGCTTTCTAGGTTGATTCAACACATGGTCTTTTACTGAGTGTGTGTTGAAATTTTGAGTTTATATTTTTGTCCGCTCTTTGGAACATACTTGGTCCTGGGGGAGAGTGATGTGCCGGAGAGGTGAGACCCAGGCCACTTGCAAACAAAGAGTGTGTGCAGCAGATCTCTATTGCTCTGCAACCTTGATGTTTTATAAATGAGATCTTTCCATGACACTTCTGAAACATGTTTCAATTTTAACTTAGATCACAAATGCGGGATTGGGCTTTATTCTTGCTTCTCCCTAGTTGGGGTTGTTTATGTGATCGTTTTTTTTTCTAGATCTGTATTTTGCTTTCTAGATTATCCACCTTTTTCCAGTCTCTTTCCCAGGAAAATTCTGATTCTCCCAATTCTATTCTAGCCAGCAGAAAATAACCCAAGCAGTGTACATTGGACCTTATCTATCTCATTCTTCTCTAAAATTCTGTGCTCAGATTGTATAGTCATATAGAGGAAGCACAGATTTTTTTTCCCTAATGCCTCCTCCCATTCCTCCACCTCCATGCCAGCAACCCTGGAAGAGAGACACGCCAGACCCACAGCTCTGTCGACAATTCCCGGAAGACAGAAAATCCAGACCCAACCACTCCAGACCCACAGCTGCTTGGCCCCACGTGAAAGCAACCCATGGAGGGTGGTAAAGGGCTTGTCCAGCCCCTGGCCGAGTCCAACATAGCTCCAAGAGTTTACTCACACTTGCGGTGGAGGGGCCACGCTGGCCGGGCTTGGAGCGGGGATTTGGGCTTCTCCCATTCCTCCACCTCTATGCCAGCAACCCGCAAGAAAGACACGCCAGACCCACAGGTGCGGTCCCGCAACAGTTTTAGATAATGCTGGTTGTTAGGATCAGATCCTTCCCAGGATCTTTCATATTTATACACTGTATACAGTTTAGGCAGGTTCTAGCCATGCCCCAGAGAAACCCCCACACCATGAGCTCAGTCATTCTCAACATCCAGATTCCACAGCTCCTCAGAGCTCCACCCAAGAGAAGATCTGATCTTTCCCCATTGAGTTTCATCAGTAAATACTCAAGATGAGAGCTTTCTACTGAGAGTATATCACCTACAGGGCAGAACCTGACAAGCTACCCGTGTTTTATTTGATATTCCAAAACCCAGTAACAATTATGGACCTCATTCCCATGACCTGTTCCTGGAGAAAGCAGATGCCCTTGGGCTATACTTGCTTGCAACAGGACATATGGAGACGTAACTGGTGCCTGTTCGAGCAAATCGATGAACAACGGGAAGACAAGTTATACAAGTGATACAAGTGCCTCCAAAAAAAGTTGAGATTGACTTTTTTAAAAATTTATTATTACTTTTTAATTATACCACCGTGAGATACACAGTTACAAAATATTCATGACTGGATCTCAGTCTCACAGTGTTCCAGCACCCGTCCTTCCACCAGTGCCCTATTCCCACCACCAATGTCCCCACATTCCCTCCCTCTCCCCCAGCCTACCTCTATGGCAGGCACTTTTCTTTTTCTTCTCTCTCTCTCTCTCTCTCTCTCTCTCTCTCTCTCTCTCTCTCTCTCTCCCTCTCTCCCATCTCTTAAATATTGTGGTTTGCCATATATACAATTACGGGTTATCATGTATATCCCTTTGCCTACATTCAATGCTCAGTTCTAGTGTGCCATTACCATTTACCACAATTAGTAGAACAGTAGTCTATATATCCCACTAATAAGTGCAGTCATTCTATATCTGTCCTTTTCCTTCTGACTAATTTCACTCAGCATGATAATCTCAATATCCATACATCTGCTTGTAAATTTCATGACTTCATCTTGTCTGACAACTGCAAGTATTCCATTGTGTATATGTACCAAAGTTTCTTTATCCAGATTTATGTTCTGGGGCATTCAGTTTGTTTACAGATTCTGGCTATCGTGAATAGTGCTGTGAGGAATTTAGAAGTGCAGATACTGTTTCTGTTGTGTGTTTTTTGGGTCTCCAGGGTATATTCCCAGTAGTGGAATTGCTGGGTCACATTGGAGTTTAATATAAAGTTTTTGGAAGAATGTTCATATTGTTTTCCAAAAGTGCTGGACCAGTCGCTACACCCACCAACAGAAGATGAAAGTCCCTTTCTTCCCGCATCCATGGCAGCACTGGTTGTTGTTGCTCTTTTGGATGTGTGCCGGTCTCTGTGGTGTGAAATGATACATCATTGTTGTTTTGATTTGCCTCTCCTTTATAATTATTGATGAACGGCACTTTTTCATATGCCTTTTGACCATTGAATATCTTTTTATTGATAGTTTTTGTTCATTTCTTCTCCCCATTTTTTGATGGGGTTGGCTGTTTTTTTTTTTTCTTGTAAAGTCCTACCACTGTCTGGTATGTCCTGGATATTAACACTTATCAAATGGGTATTGGGTGAATATTGGGTGGATATTGTTTCCCAGAGTGTGGGCTGTCTCTTCTGTATCTTGGTCACTGTTTCTTTTGAGGTGCAGAAGCTTTTCAGTTTATATAATCCCATTTGTTTATCTTTGCTTCCGTTTGCTTTGTCAGTGGTGTTTCGTCTTTGAAGATGCCTTTAGCTTTGATGTCTTAGAGGATTTTTCCTATTTTTTTTTCTATGTATTTTATAGATTCATATCTGATGTTGAGATCTTTAATCCTTTTTGATATGACTTTTATGCAGGCGTTAGGAATTCTGAGTTCATTTCTTTACATGTAGCTACCCACTTTTCTCAGCACCGCCTGTTGAAGAGGCTTTCATTGTTCCACTAATTTTTTTTGCTCCATTATCAAAGATTAAGTGATCATATTTTGAGAGTGTGTTTCAGAATATTCAGTTCTATTCCATAGGTCTTCAGGTCTGTCTCTATACCAATACCATGATGCTTTAATTATGATTACTTTGTTGTAGAGTTTTAAGTTGGGGAAATTGATACCTCCCATCTTCTTTCCCCAAGGATTGCTTTAGCTGTTCATGGGTTTTATTATTCCATACAAATTTCAGGAGTTTTTGATCAATTTCTTTGAAGAATGCTCTGGGTATCCTTATAGAGACTGCATTGAATCTGTATAAAGTTCTAGGGAGTATTACCATTTTGATAATGTTAATTCTCCAATCCATGAGCAGGAAATGTGTTTCCATTTTGTCGGTCCTCTTTTATTTCTTGAAGCAACATTTTGTAGTTTTTTTTTCTATAGATCGTTTATATTCTTAGTCAAATGGATTCCTAGGTATTTGATTTTCTGTGGTGTGATTGTCAATGGGTTGTTTCTTTGATATCCCTTTCTTCTCTTTCATTATTTGCATATAGGAAGGCCATTGACTTTGGGTACCCTGCCCATTGATTTTGTACCCTGCCACAGTACTATAGTTATCTATTATTTCTAGGTGCTTTATGTTAGAGTGTTTAGGGTTCTCTAGATATAATATGTCATTTGCAAATAGTGATAGCTTGACTTTTTCCTTTCTTATCTGGATGCCCTTAATGTCCTTTCCTTCCCTAATTGCTATGGCTAGTACTTTCAGTACTATATTGAATAGAAGTGGTGAGAGTGAGCAGCCTTGTCTTGTCCCGATCTTAGGGGAAGGCTTTCAGTTGTTCCCGGTTGAGAATGATGCTCACTGTGGGCTTGGAGTAGATGGCTTTGATTATATTGAGGAAAGTTCCTTCAGTTAGCATTTATGGAGAGTTTTTTTTTATCATGAATTGATATTGGATCTTGTCAAATACTTTCTCTACTCCAAGCCCACAGCGAGCATCTGTCTCATTTCCCGTTGAGAATGATGCTCACTGTGGGCTTGAAGTAGAGAAAGCATTTGACAAGGTCCAATACCAACATCATTGAGAATGATGCTGTGGGCTTGGAGTAGATGGCTTTGACTACATTTTTTTTTTTTTTTTTAGAATTTTTATTTAGATGACAGAAATATGTCAAGCCACAGCTTTTGTTGGAATTAAATCCATCTGACACTTAATATTCTTTTGGGAAATCTTTCCTCCGTAGTCAGCCGAACCCTTGCATGTTGGAGCATAAACTGTTCTTGTTCTGCCTTCAGTGAAGACAGGAAAGTTTATCAACATCTCTCTGTTTCTCCTTGAAGACTGTTATTTTTTTTAACATTTTATTTTATTTTATTTTGGTTCTTTTTTTTTTTTTTTTTTTTTTTAAGTATTTTATTATACCACTGTGAGATATACAAATAAAAAGATATACAATTAAAAGTTCATGTTTGGGTTTTGGTCATACAGTGTTTCAGCACCCGTCCCTCCACCAGTGCCCATCTCCATACAAATAAAAAGATATACAATTAAAAAGTTCATATTTGGGTTTTGGCCATACAGTGTTTCAGCACCCGTCCCTCCACCAGTGCCCATCTCCCACCAACAACATCCCTGGTTCCCTCCCCCTTCCCCAGCCCTGCTCCATGGCAGGTTCTTTATTTCTTTGCCTTTCTCTCTCTTTCTCTTTTCCTTCCCTTCCAGACTATGGATTACAGAACATACATTAAAAGGTTGTCATGTGAATCCTTTTGCCTCTATTTAATGCTCAGTTCTAGGTTGGCATTAGTACCCTCGACTATTATTAGCACCCTGTTCCATTTTCTGTCTTTCCTAAACTCTACTCCCACACGTTTGTGATAATTTCCACCTTTGACAAGACCTCCCGATATATGCTTCACTTGACCTTGGATATTGGTATCATAATATGTACATATATATTTATGCCATGCAAATAAATGCAGTCATTCTGTATCTGTCTCTCTCCTTCTGGCTAATTTCAGCTCAACATAATCTTCTCCATGTCCATCCATTTATAGGCAAATTTTATAACTTCATTTTTCCTAACAGCTGCATAGTATTCCATTGTGTAGATGTACCAAAGCTTCTTTATCCAGTCATCGATTTTCGGGCACTCTGGTTGCTTCCAGATTCTGGCTATTGTGAATAATGCTGCTTTGACTACATTGAGGGAAGTCCATCAATTCCCATTTTGTGGTGAGTTTTTATCATGAATTGGTGTTGGACCTTGTCAAATGTTTTCTCCGCATCTATTGATATGATCATTTTTTCTTATTATGTATTATGTTGATTGACTTGCAAATGTGCATTCCAGGGATGAATGACCTACTTGGTCACAATGTATAATCTTTTTGATGAGTCTTTGGATTTGTTTGGTAGTATTTTGTTGAAGATCTGAGCATTTTTGTTCATCAGGGAGATTGGACTGTAGTTTTCTTTTTTGTGATGTCTGTCTGATTTGGGTGTCAGATCACATTCAGATGCGTTTTTTTGTAAGCAGCAGAATGCTGGATTCAATTTTTAATCCATTTTGCCACTCTGTATTTCTTAATAGTTACTTTAGACTTTTGACAGAGTTTATTGTCATGGGATTTTGTGCCATATTCCTGAATAAGGTTGTGTGCTTTTTGAGGTTTGTCTTATCTTACAGTAGTTCCTTCAGTCCTTCTTTTAAAGTTGGTTTCCTGAGCTGTTGCTTTTCCATGCAGTTGTGTATCTTTTCTTCAAATCTGAATGTGAGTCTATCCAGGTAAAGAATTCTTGGTGAAGCCTTCATTTCATTGAGTCTTTTCATGATATCCCACCATTGTCTTTGGGCTCTGAGTGTTTCATCTGAAAAGTCTGCTGTGAATCTTAGGGATGCTCCTTTGTATGTAATTTCCTTTGATCTTTTCGCTTTCAGTATTCTATCTCTATGCTTTTTTGTCATTTCAATTAGGATGTGTCTTGGAGTAGTCTTATTTGGATTTCTTTTGGCTAGTACTCTTTTGGCCTCCTTTATCTGGGAGCAAGCACTCTTAAATTCTGGATACTTTTCAGCAGTGATGGCTTTGTCAGTTGGTTCTTCATCCAGATTTTCTTTCTGTCCCTCTGCGACCTCAATGATCTGTAACTTATTCCTTTTAACTTTTTCCTGATTATCTCTTGTCTGTCTATTTATTGTGAGTTTTTTTCCACCTTCTGCTGTTGTCCAGAGATTCTCTGCACCTTGTCTTGGAGCTCAGTAATTATGTTTTCAGTAGTTGTTACTCTGCTGCGGAGGCCTTCTAGTGAGTTTTAATTTCACTTTCTACATTTTTAATATCTGTCATATCTGCTTATATTTTTTTTTCCCTGGGGGGGCGACCCGGCCGGCCCCCGCGCCCGCCCCCGCCCGCGGCACCCCCCCCCCCCCCCCGCCGGCCCCCCCCCGCCCCTGCTTTTTTTTACCTTTTCCTCATTTCTGCTCTCATATCCTCTTCTTTTTATTGACTTTGTGTTCCATTGCTTCTTTGAGCTCCTTATGCATCCTAACAGGTCTTTCAAAAATTTCTTATCAGAGAGCTTATATAGCTCATCATTATTGCTTGGCTCAACTGGGCTAGCAGCTTCACTCACTGAGCTTGGGGGAGGTCTGAGGTGCTTTACCATTAAGACCTTTTGTAGGTTGCAAACTGTGTTGTATTGTGTGACTAGATAGTACAGTTACAGGGCCTAGGTTGTTTCCAGAGTTTTGTGAGAGGGAAAGAAATATTGAGGCCTATGTTCACTGGAACCTTGTAACAATATACACCAAGTAATTCTATACACCAAGTGAAAACTGTTGTCTCAGAGTGGTTTTGAATTTTGGGATGTGAGACCTGAGTTTGGGGGTGGAAGGATGTTTGCAGTGCAGCATGTGGAGGGAGGGGAGGCAGACACCCTGCAGCGGTTCTGCGGTTCGGCACACTCCAGGCTCTTTGCCTCCCTTTTTCCTGGGCTTTGGGCTAGGGGTTGGGGAGGTCAGCCAATGTAGGGGATCACACACCTGAGTTTTGAGTAGAAGAATGGTTGCAGGGCGGTGTGCAGAGGGAGGGAGGCAGGTGTCCCGTGATGGTTCTGCATGTTCCAGCCTCTTGGCCCTGACATTTAGTTGATCTCTTTCAAGATATTAAAATAAGTCTAATTTTGATGGTTAAATTTTTTTAGAACTAGAGAGATAGTATAGGGGTTATGGTTCTTGTCTTGCATGCTGCCTACCTTGGTTCAATCCCCAGCATTGTATGTGATTCCATGAACACCACAAGGAGTAACCCCTGAGCATAGAGCTAGGAGAAGTGTTCTGAGCACTAGTGAGTGGCCCTCGTGCTCCCAAACACAATTGGAAACTGCCACCACCCCTGATGTAAGGGAAAATAAATTCAGTTTAGTGTCATTTTGGAATCATATATAGATTCAGACATTCAGAATTAGCTGGAAAAGATACATTTTTTCTTAGTAAAAAAAAATAAATCTCACCATCAAATTTGGACTTCTTTAATATGGCTAACTAACCTTGCCTGACCAGGTTAGTTCGGAAAAGATTGCATCTTCTTTCAACTGTATGCACTTCCCATATCTTAAATGTAATTCAGAATAGCTTGTTGGGTGAATAATTGAACAACTCTGTTAATATTCTTAGGCATTGATGGTGGCTTAGGGTGATCAAATATGACACTTCATGGTGCTTGTCTTTTAAATGTGAAAATAAGGCAACAATGGAACCTCTATGTAATGGAAAGATGAAATACTCCTAACTGACTCTTTTAAAAACCAGTAATAATAATCAGTAATACTTTAATACAGCCTACTTATAAAAGAAATAAAATCTTGTTCATTTCAGTATGTGACTTTTTTGAAATATTTTATTATACCACCATGAGATATACAATTACAAAGATGTTCATAAGATGTTCATATTTGGGTTTTGGCCATACTGTGTTCCAGCACCCATCCCTCCACCAGTGCCCGGTTCCCTCCCCTCCCCTAGCCTTGCCTCTATGGCAGGTTTTCTCTCTCTCTCTCTCTCTCTCTCTCTCTCTCTCTCTCTCTCTCTCTTCCTTCCCTTCCACATTGTGGATTACAATACATACATTAAGTAAGAGGTTGTGTGACATTTTTTCATGTATTAAGTTAAAATGTATGTTATGTGTGAAACAGTGTGGGGAATGGTGAGGAGGCGTTTGCCCCTAGACAGTGCAGTAGGAGGTATATTATCTTTTTAAAATATAATGACAGGGGCGGAGTGATAGACCAGCCCGGGTAGGGCGTTTGCCTTGCACACAGCCGGCCCATGCCGGCTCCGGGTTCGATCCCGTCATCCCATATGGTCCCCGAGCACGCCAGGAGTAACTCCTGAGTGCAGAGCCAGGAGTAACCTCTGAGCATCGCCGGGTGTGACCCAAAAAGCAAAAAAAAAAAAAATAAAAAAAAATATAATGACATTTACAACAAATTTGTCTGTTTTTCATTTATAGCTTGTGAAGTCTGTTCTAAACATAGAATTGGTAGAGTGAAAAAGTCCCTTCCCCACTAAAGTCCGGTACTTCTCCTTGTCTCTGCCCTCACCTTCTGGGAAGACACTTGATGGATGCTGCTGTAGGTAAGGAGGAGCAGAAATCCATGCTTTGCGAAAGGCTGCATAGTTCAAAGTCTACCTCCTCATATCTGATTTGGGACACTGAAGCCTGTAGAATGAAGTGACTTCCCTTTGCCACCCACTCAGGTGCTGGTAGAACTTGACCGCTCATAGAAGCCGCTCATAGAAGCCCTGCAGTGCCTAGGTAGTGCTGTCAGCTGCGCCCTTTGATCTGGGACTGTCTAGAAAGCACCTCAGTGCAGGGAAAACGGAGCAGTCAGTCACCATACTTGATAGTCACCTTGTAAAACCTTTGTTGGACGTTCCCCTGCCAGGAGTAACATTTGCAGTACAAATGTGAATGCTTTCTGAAGAAAGAAGTGATGGGACATATACACTGCAGTGCTACTTAGCTTGATCACTTGATCACTTGACGTTCTGTTATTCATTGATTTGCTCAAGTGGGCACCGTAACATTTCCATTTGACCCTATCATGTGCCAGTGTGGCGCAATGGCATCCTGGTTGCTTCAGGAAAGCGAAGAGCCTAAAAACGTTCATTCAGGATCTTGACAAAGAAGTCTGACCATCTTGTAGGTGGCCAACCAAGTGGTCGTTTGATGTCCCGTGGGATTCAGTTGGTAACAGCTCTAGTCAGCGGTCATCTCCAAATCGCATTACATGTCCAGCCCATCTGATTTTTCGATCCTTGGCAAGCGAGAGCATCCTGACTTTGTATCATTGCGGAGGTTGGAACTCAGGGAATCCTTCTCACACTTGAGTGAGGTGTGATATTCCAAGCATAGCTCTTTCGATTTCTCTTTGGGAAACCTGAATAATGTTCTCATCCTGTTTTCAGAGGGCTCCAGTTCTCTGAAGGCATATGTTAATGCAGGGAGAACGGTGGAGTCAAAGAGATGTGCCCAGAGCCAGAGGTTCTTTGTCCTTTTAGCTATTTCGTCGATGCCTTTGAAGGCATTCCATGCTGCTCTCTTCCTCCCGCAGCTCAGGTTTTATGTCTGTCATCATGATGACTTCTCGACCTAGGTACACATAACTGCTGCATTCCGAGATGTCTGTTCCATTGAGAGTGAATGGGGTCTCCAGAACTAGTTCATTTTTCATAAACATAGTTTTCTTTAGATTCAGTTGTAGACCTATCTTTCCACATTCTTGGTCAAAGTCAGCCAGCATTTGTGCTGCTTGGCTAATGTTTGGTGTTATTAGAATGATGTCATCAGCCGAAGCGGAGGGTGGTGTAGTTGCTGACCATCTATCTTCTCTTAATGCAGGAGAACAGTGGAGTCAAAGAGATGTATCCTGAGCCAAGGTTGTTTGTCTTTTTAGCTATTTCTTTGATGCTTTTGAAGGCATTCCATGCCGCTCTCTTCCTCCTGCGCAGCTCAGGTTTTAGGTTGTTCATCATGTTGACTTCTCAACCTAGGTACATATAACTGCTGCATTCAGAGATGTTTCTTCCGTTGAGAGTGAATGGGGACTCTGGAACTAGTTCATTTTTCATGAACATAGTTTTGTTGAGATTCAGCTGTAGACCTATCTTTCCACATTCTCAGTCAAAGTCAGCCAGCATTTGAGCTGTTTGACTAATATTTGGTCTTATTAGAATGATGTCATCAGCGAAGTGGAGGTGGTGTAGTTACTGACCATCTATCTTCGACTCCCATCCCTTCCCATTCTAAATGTCCCATGATGTTCTCGAGGATGGTGCTGAAGAGTTTTGGTGAAATGGTATCACCCTGCCAAACCCCTCTTTCAACATCAATGATCACTTCCTGTAGAATGGTGAGATCCTGGTGGTGAATCCGTAATACAGCTAACGAAGGATCTTGATGTATTGGGTTTGAACAGCCCTGTTTGGCTAGGGCTTCGATAACTGCTTTGGTCTCCACAGAATCAAAGGCTTTCTTTTAAGTCAAT
>JAJIBD010038639.1:0-17554 GCA_021461705.1 Cryptotis parvus
CGATGAACGCAGAGGAACCCCCACACCATGCTGGCAGCGTAAATCTTCTTAATCCACACTCCACAGCGCTCTTCAGATTCCACCCAAGAGATTAATCCACCTCCAGCCTACAATGACCCTCCCTTCAGAGACCCATCCTTCAGAGGAGAGTATTTCAAGCCTGAATGCTTTGAGCTACAGACGCAGTTACCCCAGGAAGAGCAGATAATAGTTTCTCTTGTTATGCGCTGGTCGTGCTTAAGTGGCGGCCACACAATTTACTTCCACACCCTGAGGTACCTCCTTGTGAGTACCCTGGATGCTACTGAGAATATGCCCATCTGCATGGCAGAGCCTGGCAAGCTGTCCGATGCTATCGATATGCCAAAACCAGTAACAAAAAGTGTATTTTCCTGACCCTGCAAAGAGCCCCTTAATACGGCAGCAGTAAGAAGGACGAACAAGCAGTGCCTGATAAAATTTTCAGAGCCATCCTAGGCTCGCCAAAACGAAGAAGGACTAAAAATGACTGTCTGTACTTTCAATGCACGTACGCTGGCATCGGAAGCATATATTGAGGATCTGATGGTGCAAGCGCAAAGATCAAGTACGACATCATTGGTCTGACTGAGACGAGGAGGCGCCAGTTGCATCATGCTGTATTTGACACCGAGAAGAATAGTTCCTGGGAACATGCGCATAAAGAGGCCGCGGACGTTGGTGCCCTTGTCAACATGAACATGGCCAGCCAACATTGATTCATTTGAATGCCTAACAAACCGATAGGACGATTACACTTGAAGAAGATGTGGCCCACGCTCAGCAACTTCTATCTTCATTGTCTACGCACCAACATCCACATACAAAGAAGATGAAATTGAGAAAATCTACATGGAATTGGAGGAGTCCTAAAAAAAGATCACACCTTCTACAAGATCATAGTCGGTGATTTTAATGCCAAGATAGGACCAAGAAGATCGGCTGAAGAACTCCACATCGGGACCCATGGCCTAGAATGGAACGAACAGGGTGAGAGACTATCTGAGTTCATCATGTCCACCAAGACCATTCATGGGAACTCACAGTTCCAGAAGGCTGAAGCTGAAACGTTGGACATGGGAATCTCCTGGGGACAGTTCCACAAATGAAATTGACCACATCATCTTCAATCGACGGTTTTGTCTGACCGATGTTGCTGTCATCCCCAAATTCCAAAACAGGATCGACCACCCCTCCTATGCAAAATTCTACTTCCCGCAACGGGGAGAAAAGGCTGCAAAGTTTAAGAAGAGAACTCCCCAGAACGACCTCACCAACTGGGAACTTTTTGGCACCATTGCAGCAACATGGGAAGATACCATCATTGACGACATCGATGAAGAATACAACCGACTGGTTCAGCACCTCCATGATTGTGCGAAGAATGCCGAGAGAGAAAGACACAAAAAGGACGCCTGTCTTCAGAAACCCTTGAGCCCATTCGCCAACGTGGCAAGGCGCGAGCCTCAGGAGACCAAATGCTAACGTCCAAGCTTGCAAAACGGTGCAGAGAAGCGTATAAAAGAAGACCTCAAAGACAGAAGAGCAGAAATACTGGAAGATGCAGCAGAAGCCGGGAAAAAAGCATTCGCACTGCCCGCCTGTCCTTCGCCAACTATAAGACCAAGATGACTGCCCTCCGACGCCCTGATGGATCTATCACATCTTCCAGAAAGGCAATGGAGAAGATTATCCAGGACTTCTACTCAAATCTCTTTGATAGCCACATCCACCTGCCCACATACCAAATTCCACAGGATGGATATGTCATTCCCAACGTTCTCCCTTCTGAAATCCGACATGCCATCTCGTCGGTAAAGAAGGGAACAGCACCAGGCCCAGACAAAGTCAGACCCGAACACCTGAAGAATCTGCCGCCGGTACTCATCAATACACTAGCTCGGCTCTTCACACGCTACCTGTCCGAATGCAAGGTGCCCTCCCAATGGAAAACCAGCAGGACAGTTCTACTGTTCAAGAAGGGAGACATTCACGACATCGGCAACTATCGCCCCATCTGCCTGTTGTCCGTCATCTACAAGCTGTTTACACGAGTCATCCTGAACAGGATTAGCAGAACACTAGATGAAGGACAACCATGCGAGCAAGCAGGCTTCCCGAAAGGATTCAGCACAATCGAACCATATCCACACAGTAACCAAGCTCATTGAGGTTTGTAGGGAGTACAAGATGCCGCTCTGTCTCACGCTCATTGATTTACAGAAAGCCTTTGATTCTGTGGAGACTGAAGCAGTCATCGAAGCCCTAGCCAAACAGGGTGTTCAAACCCAATACATCAAGATCCTTCGTGAGCTGTAATACGGATTCACCACCAGGATCTCACCATTCTACAAAGAAGTGATCATTGATGTCAAAAGAGGGGTTCGACAGGGTGATACCATTTCACCAAAACTCTTCAGCGCCACCCCTCGAGAACATCATGGCAACAATTAGAATGGGAAGGAATGGGAGTGAAGATAGATGGTCGGCAACTACACCACCTCCGCTTCGCTGATGACATCGCTCTAATAACACCAAACATTAGCCAAGCCGGCACAAATGCTGGCTGACTTCGACCGAGAATGTGGAAAGATAGGTCTACAGCTGAATCTAAAGAAAACTATGTTCATGAAAAATGAACTAGTTCCAGAGGCCCCATTCACTCTCAATGGAACAAACATCTCTGAATGCAGCAGTTATGTGTACCTAGGTCGAGAAGTCAACATGATGAACGACCTAAAACCTGAGCTGCGCAGGAGGAAGAGAGCGGCATGGAATGCCTTCAAAGGCATCGAAGAAATAGCTAAAAGGACAAAGAACCTCCGGCTCCGGGCACATCTCTTTGACTCCACCCCTTTTCTCCCTGCATTAACATACGCCTCAGAGACCTGGGCCCTACGAAAAGCAGGATGAGAATGCTATTCGGGTCTCCCAGAGAGGAATCGAAAAGAGCTATGCTTGGAATATCACGCCCCACTCAAGTGAGAGAAGGAACTGAGTTCTGACCTCCGTCGCTATTCCAGAATCAGGGACGCTGTCTCGTTTGCCAAGGCATCGAAAATCAGGATGGGCTGGACATGTAATGCGATTTGGAGACAACCGCTGACTAGAGCCATTACCGACTGGATCCCACGGATGTCAAAAGATCACGTGGCCGCCCACCTACAAGATGGTCAGACTTCCTTGTAAAGACCCTGAAGGAACGGTTTGAGGCTCTTCATATTCCTGAATCAACCAGATGCCATTGGGCTACATTGGCACGTGATAGGGTCCAATGGAAATGTTACTGGGCCCGCCGAGCAAATCGATGAATAACGGGATTCAAGTGATCAAGTGATCAAAGAACTGGACTGAGGTGTATCGGAGGTCAAATTAGGATGGATTTTATCGATCGACGAGGGGAGTATGGATGTGCCATGGATCAGCTTCTCCTTAGAGTACTACCTTTCTGGGCGTGAGAAATCTATATGGTACTAACATGGGGTACTGCAGATGGTCAGCTGCCAGCAGGTGGAAGGGAAATTCTGTCTTGATTTAGTTTAAGATGCCAATGAGATACCTAAATAGAAATATTTGGGGCTGGAGTACTAGCACAGTGGGTAGGTGTTTGGTGACATGCCCTACTTTAAGCTATTACACTTAGCTTGTAGCCCCTCCTAGCCTCTGCTAGGAGATTTTGAATCATGGCATTTGTGAAGCAAAATGGCTCCACCTGAAGTGTCGCATTTCAATAGAGTCATTTTCCTGATCATCTTCAGATACAGCTCCAGTCCTGATGGGCTGGGGTAGAAGGTTTTGTGGGTTTCTATCTATAAAATGCTTGGTGGAGAAAGGAGAAAGGTCTTTTGCTATTTCCTTTGGCTTCCTTTTGTTCTGCCTCTCTCCTCTCCATTTTCCTTGTTGGGCTTTAACACCTGGTGGCGTTTCATTTTTGGCCTACATGTGACTTGGGCCCAGTCCGAACTCGAGTCCAGGGTTTTTTTTCCTGTTCTTGGATTCGTATATCAGAACCTGTGATAGTAAAGCTCTTTAAACTGTGCTGGGTTCCCTGAGTTTTCATCATCCATTCCTCGCTGGCTTTGGAGGTAGAAGGGAACCTATTTCTGATACTGTTGTAACCCAGTGGTTCCCCAACATCTGCGTCCTTGGTGGGATGGAGAAAGATTTATTGATTGTAATTGTGAGGATTTTGATTTGGAGGATACTGGGCAGGTAAGTGAATGAGCGTGTCTCCTGGTTTCAGTTGGGCCTGGGGCTGGCTCTCACCCAATTTTCGTATTCCGGGAGGCATAAAGGCATTTGAAACTCCGCGGGAGGTTGGGTGGAGCCTGAAGGGGCTCCCCCGGTCACATTATCAGATGTTGCCCTGAATTAATACTCTAGAAGGAGCGCCCCAAGAATGTCTACGGATGTGTGTAGTCTTAATAAATCTGTCCAGGGCGAAGCCTGAGACTACTCTTCCTCTGAGAACAGCAGTCTTTGGTCTCGACAAGCTTCCTCCTACATCTTGACATAGTCCAGGCGGCCCTCCGAATGGTGGGGGCTGCGATTAGCATGGTTCCTGATCACTCCTGTCTCTCCTTTGAGGATTTTCCGTTTTTCCCTGAAGCTGTTTGATATCTCCCCCTCCCTCTCCTGATCTTCCTCCTCTTATATGGCATAGGCCTCTATATTATTGTTTGTTCCATGGGAGGCTGAGTGGACACTTTACAGGCCTTTAGATAACCCCCATGAGGTCTTCCTTTTTTCTTAATGTTGCATAGTATGGCCGCACAAACTTTGATTGCGCCTCTTCATGCTGGGTTTATTCCTAGGATCTGCTGAGTGGATGCCTGCACCTGTCTATGGGATTATGTCAGTTAATCTGACATACTCATTCGTTAATCAGTTAATCTGCCAACAAATTCAGATAGGGCCTTATTAGGACCCTAGTACATTTTGTACAGCTCCCTTGGGATTCTGGGTCGCATCTATCCTTTCCCATGCCTTTTAATGCTGCATCTAATACATTTTAAACAATATCAGGCAATGTTATTTTGTTTTTCTTTTCTTTTGACATTTTTTCTTCATCTTTCAGCATGGCAAAAGTTGTATTATGACACTGTGTTTCAAAGTACACTGCGGTTAATCTCTATAATACCATATTCTCTCGCTCTCTCTCTGCACCCTTTGTGAACCAGACTGGTTCAGGACATGGGCTACTGTTTGAAAGTCTGGACAATACCCAGTCCTCTTCCAACTCCAGTCAGCTAAATATTTTAAAGAATAAGGGATTGTTGCCTCTAAATTTGTCAAAGCCTTATTTTTTTATATTTTATTTCTCAATGTTTTATTTTTATTTTATTTTTTAGTATTTTATTATACCACTGTGACATATACAATTACAAAGATGTTCATATTTAAGTTTTGATCATGCTGAGTGTTCCAGTTGAATCTGGGTCCCTCCACCACTGCCCATTCCTACCACCAACGTCCCGGCTTCTCTCCCCTCCCCAGCCCTACTCCATGGCAGGCTCTTTATTTCCTTTCCCTTTCTCTGTCTCTTTCTTTTCCTTCCCTTCCAGATTGTGGATTACAAGTAGCATGCATTGAAGGGTTGTCATGTGTATATTTTTGCTTGTATTTAATGCTCAGTTCTAGGTTGGTAATATTAGTACTTTCGACAATTGTTAGCACACGTTCCATTTTCTGTCTTTACCTAGCTCTGACTTCCACATGTTTGTATAATTTCTAATCTTTGACAAGACCACCTGATACATTGCTTTCAATTTGACCTTTGATATTGATATCATAATATGTACATATATATTTATGTCATCGCAAGCCTTTGAATGGCTACAGACTGAAGGGGACATCACCTCCCTCCTTCCTTATATAAATTGGCTCTTACGTTATCTTTGATCTGGCCATGTGAAGGTTGTGAAGCATCCCAGAGCTTTGCTCTTTGACTATTATTTGATTGTACACAGGAGGAACTACATAGTTTTTGAAGCCTGACTGGCCTAAGTGAATTAATCTGTTCCTCCCTTCATCCTTTGTCAGAGTGCTGGGGGAAGCCCTCAAATTGAGCATCCGTCTCCATCAGAGGGGCATCTCCGCCTCTTTGGAGTGCCACTCTCAACTTGGTGAAGATTTTTATCTGAGGGTCTGCCTCTCTGGCAGACCCCCCCTTCCTCCTTAAGCCATCGGCAGCATTAAATTCCTTTTTAGGTTGAGGAAATTTTTTCGCTGCAAATGTACACTTTTGCCTAGGGCTTTGGGCATGCTCAGAATCGTTTAGTTGGATCACTCTCACTGTTGGTATGTGCTGCTTCCCTGATTGGTAAATCCATGAAATCAGAAATCTGTGGCTACCTTGGGCGTAGCTGGAGCCAAAGTAGGGCACTTACTCCTTCACATTGCTTTGATCCCCCGGTATCCCATATGGTCCCTGGGCAATGCTACAGGAGTAATGCCTGAGTGCAGAGCCAGGAGCAATCCCTGAGCATCACCAGGTGTGACCCAAGAAGAAAAAAATAAGATAGAAATGTTTGAGGATTTTATGGGTTTGTAAACCTGAGCTCAGTAGAAAGTACTGACTAGAAAGATACTTTTGAAGCAGGTTTCCAAATGTGACCAAACCTCCTGACCCCCTTGTTTCCTACTCGTCCTTAAGTATTGGTGTCATATTAAGGGTTTTTGCACCACACAAATGAGTGTAATCATTCTTGTGTCTGTCCCCTCTTCTTGACTATTTCACTTGCATGATACTGTCCATGTCCATCCATTTATAAACAAATTTTTGCCAACTTTAATTCTAACAGCTGTACCTACTTGGAATGCAATCACTATCACTATCACTCTCTTCCCGTTCATCATCTATTTGCTAGAGCGGGCACCAGTAATATATTCCATATGTCCTGTCTCATGCTAGTAGAGCCCAAAGGCATCCGCTTGCTCCAGGAACATAAAGAGCCTCAAACCATTATATTAGGTCATCGGAATGACCTAATATAAATGTTACTGGTATTTGGCATATCAAATACGTACACGAGCAGCTTGCCAGGCTTGCCGTGAGTGGCATACTCTTTGTAGTCACCTCTAAATAAAGCATTTATTGATGAACCACGCGGCCGCTTAGCAGCCGGCGAGCCGGCTGTGATAGTCTGGTCTGCTGGGTGGAGTTGTGACGAGAGGGAAGTCCAGATGTGGAAAATGGCAGCCCCCATGGAGTAGGGGGGTTGTCTGGCTTGTTGTGAGGCTCTGCTGGTGGTAGGCCAGGGCTGGAACCCACCATCCCTCCCCGTGCCTCATGAGCGGCTGGGCATAGGGAGAGCAAGAAAGCTCTGCCCCATGTCTGTGAGTATCTGAGTTCAGCATACCTGGGCCGATTGAAAAAAAAAACTGCTGCAGGGTGGGTGTTGATGATCTAGGCTGTGATAGTCTGGTCTGCTGGGTGGAGTTCTGGATGATGAAGTCGATGTGGAAAATGGTGCCTCATGGAGTTGGGGTTGTCTGGCTTGTTGTGAGGCTCTGCTGGGGTGGCAGGCAAGGCTAGAACCCGCCATGCCTTCCGGTGCCTCATGAGTAACTGGGCACAGGGAGAGCAAAGGAGCAGCTCTGCCCCATGTCTGAGAGTCTCTGGTTCAGCATACCTGGGCGGATTGAAAAAAAAAACTGCTGCAGGGTGGGTGTCGATGATCCAGGCTGTGACTGTCTCGTCTGCTAGTGGAGTTCTGCAAGAGGGAAGTCTGGATGTGGGAAAATGGTGGCCCTATGGAGTCGGGTGGGGGTCGCCTGGTTTGTTGTGAGGTCTGCTGGGGTATTGGAATACAATACAATTCTTAGGAAAAGTTATTCTTCATGTGAATGATTTGCAATTTGACAATACTGGTTTTTATGCAATACGCTACTCTAACAATTGCACCCGCTACCAGGCCCGCTTTCCTCTGCCATTGTCTCAGGGTCTCCTCCCTACCCCCTGTCTAATCATCATCCCTACCCCACTTCCCATGGCTCACTGCCCTGGTACTCTCCCTTGTCTAAACCAGTTCTCAGATTCTGCTTCCCTTGCTATTACTTACTCAATGGATTATGCTTCTTATATACCACATATGGATTGATCATTTCAGCATGATCACCTCGCTTCCCTGTGGTGGTAAATTGCATTGTTTCCTCTTTCTTTTTAGCTGAGTAGTAGGCCATTGTAGCTATTGACATCATAATGTAAAGACTTGTTCTTGGACATTTGGGTTGATCCCACATTGTGTTTATTGTGAATAGTGTAAGTGAATATACGGAGTGCAGAGACCTTTTCTGGGAGGATTTTGGCCCTTGAAGTGGAACTACTGGGTCAAATGGAAGCTCTAACTCCTAGGTTTTTTGAGAAGTGTCCATATTGTCTCACAAAGGGGCCGAACCAATTGACATTTTCACAGTTGATGAGGGAATTCTTTCCCCGTCCCCAGTCATGTCAGTGCTGTCTATTTTTTAATCTCTTTTGTGTTGTGTGCCAGCCAGTCTCACTGGTAAGGAGGGTAATAGCTTACTGTTTTGATTTGTGTTTCCCCTGATAAGTGATGACTGAGCATTTTTCATATGCTCTCTTGGCTACCTCTTGTGCGCCTTCTTTTTTTTTTTGCCTTTGAGCTTCCACACCCAGTAATGATCAGGGGTTATTCTGGCTCTGCATTCAGGAATTATTCCTGGTGGTGTTTGGGGACCATATAGGGTGCCAGGGATTGAACCCGGTCAGCTATGTGCAAGGCAAGTCCTACCTGCTATGCTTTGTCTAGCCCCTGCTGTGCCTCTTTGAGAAAGCTTCTGTTCTTCCTCTCTCTGTGGCCCTGGGACCCTTAATAATTTTAGGTTAAGATTTTGGAATTTATTCGCCAATACTGGTAGATGAAAATAATTTTTATGCATATGGGGATTTAAAGCTTTCAAGTTGAGACCTAGTTCCAAAAATAACTTCATAGAACACAAAAAAAAAAGAATATAAAGAACTGCACTGTCTAAAAAGCTAATCATGCCACAGTCTTCTCTGATGGCACTAAAATTCTAAAGAAACAAGATCATTTAACTTTTTGTTATCATTCTTAACTGCCTCATGATGGGGGACGAAGCTCATCAATTGATTTGCAGAGTTTTCTTCATGATTTAAAAAGAGTCTCGAGTGCCAAGTGACAAACAGCTTTGACCCCTCAGTTTCTTTTCTAAACTATACAGCTATCAAAGTAAATGCAGAATAAATTCTAGGAATACAGGTGGGTTTTTTTTTTTTTTTTTTTTTTTTTTTTTGGGTCACACCTGCGATGCTCAGGGGTTTCTCCTGGTCTGCACTCAGGAATCACTCCTGGCGGTGCTCAGGGGACCATACAGGATGCTGGGGATCGAATCCACAGCATGGGCCGCTGCATGCAAGGCAACGCCCTACCCACTGGCTATCACCCAGCCCCAAATATAGTATTTTTTAAAAATGAGGACTCAACCCTATTATTTTGCTCCCTTTATAGGAAGAAAATGAACCTAAAATACTGAATTCTAGTTATTTTAAAGTTTTATTTATTTATTTATTTTTTGCTTTTAGGGTCACACCTAGTGATGTTCAGGGGTTAATCCCTGGCTTTTGTACCGAGGAATTTCCTCCTGACAGGGCTTCAATACGGGTGCCATGATAGGAACAAAGCTGGGTTGACTGAATGCAAGGCAAATACCCCCACCTACTGTACTATTGCTCCAGCCTCCAGAATTTTTTAGTTCTTGTTATCAAGTTATCCTTTGCTATTATATTTTTATTTTTATTTTGGAGAACCTTGCTCTAGTCAGAGCCCATTTCTGGGAATTTGCAGGATAGATGTCAGACTGTTGAGAGTGTAGCTTCCACACAGCGATCTTAGATACGACTTTTCTTTTGGATCACACCTCCAGCAATGCTCAGGGCTTATTCCTGGCTCTGCACTCAGGAATTACCCTGTACTCTGAGCGCCCCATCACAGGGATGCCGGGCGTGAACCCGGTGTGGCAGTGCAAGCTAAATGACTTTTACAAAGTGACAAAAGTGGCCGCTGTATCATCACTCTGGCCCGAGAGTCTTATTTTTTTTGGGAGGTGGTGAAAGCAGCACCCAGTGCTCAGGGGCTGCTTCCAGCTCTATGTTCAGAAGTGACCCCCTGATAGTACCAAGACTCTATGTAGTGGTGGGATTTTTAAGTCTTGGCGTCAGCATATAAGGTCAGTACCCCATCTTCTGTAGAGTATTTCTCCTGCCCCGAGAAGAGAAATTTTTTATTTGTTTTTTCTTTTTCAAAGAAACTTTTTTTGAACTTTTTTTCTTTTTTCCGATTTCCAGTTGTAAAGTTCATGATTGGGTTTTAGTCACACAATGTTCCACACTCCATCTCTCCTTCACTAGTGCATATTTCCTAAACACCAGGGTCACTGTCCCCAGTTTCCATCCACCTCCACTTGCCTCTAAGGTACTTTTCCTCCCTCTCCCTCTCCCTCTCCTCTCCCTCTCTCCTCTCCTCTCTCCTCCTCTCCCCCTTCCTTCTCCTCCTCTCCCCCTTCTCCTCTCTTCAACTTTCTCTCCTCTCCCTTTCCTCTCTCCTTTCCCACTTTCCTTTCCCTCTCCCTTTTCTCTCCCTCTTTCTCTCTTTCCCCTCTCTTTTTCTCTCTCTCTGTCTCAATTCTCTCTCCTCTCTCTCCTCTCTCTCTCCTCTTCAACCTCTCCTCTCTCTCTCTCAACCTCTCTCTCCCTTTCCTTCTCTCCTCTCCCTCCCTCTGCCTCTTCCCTCCTCCTCCCTCTCCCATCTTCCTTCTTGGGCCTCTTTAGGTTTGAAATAGATGCTGAAAGTTTATCAAGTCTCATCCCTTTACCTACTTCTATACTCAGTTCCTGTCCCCAAAATGAATATTTCCAACTATCATTCTCAGGTACTGGTCCCTTCTTCATCCTAACTGCCCATCACTCCCAGGCACTCTTGTGGCTTGTAGCCAGTTTTTAAAGAAACATTTGGGAAAAAAATTGAAAAAATTTGGATCACAACTGAGGATTTATTTCTGATAGAATCATAATCGGTAGGTTTGGTATACCATATGGAGTGCCAGGATTAAACCCGTGAAGAAGCACTCCCCATCCGTTGAGTACCCCTCCCCACCCTTTGCCTTTTAACAGTTTTGACATTAGATTTCAAATTGAGAGCCCTCATTACAAAGCATTATAGAACTCTATTGTTTTTAAAATTGTTCATTGACCCCGAAAGCACCCACCAGGTGTTACTCTTGAGCACAGGGCTGAGTATGAAACCCACCCACTGCCAAATACATTTATTGTTGATTGGCTTTGAACTTTAGGGGCATATCTTTACTTCTCCATATGATTCCTTTACGCTCTGATTGGTGCCTCACACACATGCTAAAGGTCCTGATTACTGGGGATTGCTGGTTGCCTCACATACGTACTTGGGGGTTAAAGTCACTTTTCTGGCCAAAGTGCTCACAGACATTTTGTCTTGCATTCACTAGATTGTTTTGGAAATCACAGTCTGCTGTGGTTCCAGGGGGTCCCAGGGTCACCTGGCTAATCAGACCTTTGATGGGCTTATTGGGCGCTACCTGAGTGCCACTCTGGCTTGCAAATAGCATTTTTCTCTAAGTCATCCCCAGGTGCCTTTTTTTTCTTCTGCCAGATCTGTTTTTATTTTTTTCCAGATGTGAAGTGAAACCATAATGTAATCATCTTCCATTCCTTAATTATTTCATTTAGCTATAACCACATCATGTTCATGCACAATTTTCATACTTTAAAAGTGTATTTGGCTGGGGCCAGAGCGAGTAGCCCAGCAGGTAGAGCATTTGCTCTCAGCATCAGGCCGCCCAGCCGCCCAGTTCGATCCCCCAGTATCCTCCATATGGTCCCCCAGCACCACCAGGAGTAACTCCTGAGTGCAGAGCCAGGATAAACCCTGAACATTGCCGGGTGCGACCCAAAAGCAAAAAAAAAAAAGTGGGTATTTATGGGCTTGGTCCTCAGGCCCATGTTCTCCTTTTGAATATGTTTCTCACTTACTTCGTCTTTTCTTTGCTTGTATCTGTCTGGGAAAGCCTTTCTTCCTCAGAACCCGGATACGTGTTCCTGTTTTTCTCTTGCACCTTTCTAACCAAGTTCATGAAAACCACCTTTAGCCTCAAAAAACAATTAGAATCACATTTACTTTTGAGGGCTGGCGCAGTTGTACAGTGGACTGGGCACTTGCCTTAGGCTCAGCGGCATCCCATATTGTCTTTCATGTGACTGGCAGGGGTGGATCCCTGAGCCCAGAGTCCGGGAGTAAGCCCAGAAAAAATCACCAGGCGTGGCTAGGAAAAAAAAAAAAAAGTAGAGTATTTACTTCTCTTAAATGTACAGATCTTTGTTTCTATTGAAAAGTATACCATAGCTTATTTAATCAGTCATTAGATGAGATATTCAAAATCTTCCCTGAGACACAGTAAGCTCAAGTTGCTTGCTATTTTTATTGTGAAACTAGGAAAACAGTATTGGTGTATGGGGAGGACATTTCTACGATGAAGTCTGTTTTTAGATGGAGTATGGTAAACGTGGAAAGAATATATGATTTTTTGAGTAGACAGATTTGAACCCAGCTGAATCAGTGCCTACTAGTAATGAGACTCTTAAGTCATAATATTGTTTGTTTCGTATTTTTGCCATTTGCCATACACCCGCATGTCTCAGGGGTTTCCCGGGCTCTTCGCTCAGGAAATACCCTGAAGGTGCCTCGGGACCCATATGGAATGTCAGGGGATTGAACCCAGTTTGGCTGCATGCAAGGTAAATACCCCTACATGCTGTACTATTGCTCTGACCCTGAGTCATAATATAGTAAAAATATAATTAGTGCGATTTCATGTTGAGGATTGAAATTATGCATAAACATGGGGCCTGAGCTATAGTACAGAGTGGAAAGGATATTTTTATTGCATGTGGCTGAGCTTCCTACTTGTCCTTGGCATTCCAAGTACAGTCCACTGAGTAGCACCAGGAGTAGTTCCGAGCCGCAGAGCCCTTGAGCACTGCCAAGTGTGAGTCCCCTCCAACCCCCCAAAAATAATGTACATGAATAGAGAAAGTAAGCTTACCAGAGAGCTAGTATTCCCCCAGCCAAGTTCCTAGACTTGGTTTGTGTTTGATATGGTCCCAGCAGTATTCTAGGAAAGGAAAGGGGCAATTCGACACCCACATGTTCTTTACCTCTCACTCTATCCAAATTTACTGCCCACCTCTTCCACTCTCCTCTTTTTTTTCTTGCTCTGTACTGTTTCCCTTTCTTTAATTTAAAAAGTTTGGGCCAGAACTGACTTAATCCTGCCTGCCTCAGTGCTCAGATATCATTCCTAACAGTGTGAAGACCCAAATGGGGTGGTTGGGGTTTGAATCCCACTGGTTGTGTGCAAGTCGAGGCAACCTGCCTGAAAACAGCACCCACTGGCCCCCTCCCGCCCGTCCTTTTCTCCCCCATCAGTCCCACTGCACTGTCTCTGTCCCTCCCACGCTCTGTCTTCTCCCATCAGTCCCACTGCACTGTCCCTGTCCTCTCCCACTCTGTCTTTCTCCCACCAGTCCCACTGCACTGTTCGTCCCTCCTTCGCCTGTCTTTCCCCATCAGTCCCCACTCCATTGTCTCTGTCCCTCCCTGACTCTGTCTTTTCTCCCCACCAGTCCCACTGCACTGTCTCTGTCCCCTCCTCCACTCTGTCTTTCCCATCAGTCCCACTGCACTGTCTCTGCCCTCCCGCCTCTGTCCTTCTCCCCCATCAGTCCAATTGCACTGCTCTGTCCCTCCTGCCTCTGTCTTTCTCCCCATCAGTCCCACTCGTAATCACTGCCTCTGTCCCTCCCGCACTCTGTCTTTCTCCATCAGTCCCACTGCACTCTGTCTCTGTCCCTCCTGCACTCTGTCTTCTCCCCATCAGTCCCACTGCACTGTCTCTGCTCCTCCTGCAAATTTGTCTTTCTCCCCATCAGTCCCACTGCACTGTCCCTGTCCCCTCCCACACCTGTCTTTCTCCCCCCATCAGTCCCACTGCACTGTTCTGTCCCTCCTGCTCTGTCTTTCTCCCCATCAGTCCCACTTCCCTCTGCCCTCCCCCACTCTTGTCTTTTCTCCCCATCAGTCCCACTGCACTGTCCCTAACCCTCCTGCCTCTGTCTTTCTCCCCATCAGTCCCACTGCACTGTTCTGTCCCTCCAGCCTCTGTCTCTTTCTCCCATCAGTCCCACTGCACTGGCCCTGTCCCTCCCAGTACTCTGTCTTTCTCCCCACCAGTCCCACTGCACTTGTCTCTGTCCCTCCTGCCTCTCCCCGTCCTTCTCCCCCATCAGTCCCACTGCACTAGTCTCTGTCCTCCTGCCTCCGTCTTCTCCCCTCGTCCCACTGCACTGTCTCTGTCCCCTCCCCTGCCTCTGTCCCTTCTCCCATCAGTCCCACTGCACTGTCTCTTGTCCCCTCCCGCGCCTCCTTTCCTCTCCCCATCAGTCCCACTACCTGTCTCTGTCCCCCTCCCAAGGCCCTGTCTTTCTCCCCATCAGTCCCACTGCACTCACTCTGTCCCTCCCGCTCCCTGTCTTTCTCCCCATCATTCCACTGGCACTGTCTCCCTGTCCCTCCCGCCTCTGTCTTCTCCCCATCAGTCCCACTGTACTGTCTCCTGCCCCCTCCCACAGGCTCCGTCTTTCCCCCTCCCCCCCATCAGTCCCACTGCACTGTCTCTGTCCCTCCCACGCCTGTCTTCTCTTCCCCCCATCAGTCCCAATACCCACTGTAGTGTTCCCAACCTCCCGTGCTTCCTTTCTCTCCCCCCACCAGTCCCACTGCACTGTCTCTCCCCTCCTGCGCCCCTGTCTTTCCCCTCCCCATCAGTCCCATTGCACTGTTCTCTCTGGACCCCCTGCACTCTGTCTTCCCAGTGATATGCCTTTGTGGTCAGGAGATGCTGTGCGGCACTCCTTTGCCCTTTCTTTGGAGTGAGGGATTTGTAGTTGGGCTGAGATTGGGAACCCTGATCTAAGTAAGGAGCACTTTCTTGTACTTTTACACATGAGTTAAGATGTTTTATTATTTTCCTCCTGCTCTACATATATCTGGCTTATTCCTTTCTTGTGTCATATCAGGTCTTGGTACAACCCAATTGCCTAAGCTAATTTGAGTCTTTGTGTAAATAGATCCCTTTCAGACGATTCTGGAAAAATTTCTTGGCAGTAAGCATCTTTTTTTTTTTTTGGCTCCTAGTCTTGGGAAAATGGCAGCTGCCAGAGCCCTTATGCTGGATTCCAGCTGAGTATTTACAACAAAGGGTATATTGAGAAATTTCTTACAAGTGAGCAGGCTTGGTGTTTAGCGGTGAAAAAGACAACCAGCAGATTGTATCCCTTCTCAAGGAGCCCTGAGTCTTTAAAGCCGGTAGCTGCATAAAAAACATTTACTTGGGGGAAGAGAAATCTCTGAAGCTTGGAAGATCACATAAGCAAAGCAGGAGAGGTTTCTTTAGGAGGTAGTACTTTAGCCTCACATGTGAGCATGTGGCCTGTGGGCCGAAAGGGGACAGACTGCTGTTCCCTGTCCCACAGGAGGCAGAGAATGGAAGCATCAAGACTCTTATTCAGGGCCCGCAAAGCCCCAGCTTGACATGTGATTAGATAACTGTTATGGTGGAACAAAACTGAAATTGTTATGAACAATTATTTTAGAATTTTCTATAATATTAATGATAGTCTGTTTCTCGAAAGAAAGTCACAGATTATGTGGAGAGTTAATAAAGCTTCATTCTTTGTTATTTTGATGGATAATGCATCTATTTATGTACTATTTGTGTATATTAAATTTACTGCGAAATATGTTAAGTATAAGGATATACCACGGAGGCACTCCCCACCCCCTTTCAATGCTGTGGTTTGCAGTACTCTAATAGAAAGGGCTTCATGTATGTCATTTTACCTCTTCCATCACCCAGTTCTGGTTCTGGAGTGACCATTTTCCTGCAGCCACAGTTCATAGTGGATCCTTTCCTGTCTTTATCTCCCCCATTTCCCTGTGGCAAGATTCCTACTGAGGGCTAGTTCTGCTCCTGTCTCTGGCTTTAAACAAACAAAAATTCTCCTTTTTAAACAAAAACCAGTTTGGGTGGAGCCTTCCTTAGTAGGCTAGCCACTCAGGCTATGCTGGTGCCTGAGGCTGTGCAGGCCAGACAGACCTCGTGGCCCAGGTCTCACAAGCTTCCTCCCACCCCAGTCCCACACTCAACATTAAGCTTTAGAGTACTTTATTAACCAAAAACATGCTAATGATATGAATTACGAGAGGAGAGAGAGTATTTGACAATTCAGTTTCTTTCTTGCTTTAGTCTGAAGCCTAGAGGATGGACACTTTGTTTTGTTGTGGTCTCGTTTTTTGAATTGTCACATAAAGGATTCATTTCTTTCCAAAATTATAATGGACTATCAAAATTAAAGTAGATTTTAGGTTCACTCACACCGCTTATGATATACTAAAGGAGCTAAGAAAGATGTGCTCATGTGCTGTGTGAAAAATGAAAAGCAAATATTGTTTTGGGATTTTGGGAGGGATGAGGGTGAATCACTTAGACAATAATTTTTTGGGAATTTAGGGACTGGTCATTGACTGTTAGTTCCATAAGTTTTGTTCCCAAAGTGTTCGAGGCATCTTTTCACATTGTCCACACCTCTCAGAATTATTTGTTTGGCAAAATTCAACTGAGCAATATATGCATTGACATTGATAATAACCAAGGACCTTCTTGAATGTCATTTAAAGGAGGAATATATGACTGGTATTCCTTTAGCATTCAGGGATGATTTTCATGGCTCCCTAACAGGTCAGACTAAGGCCGCAACACGTGGTTCCCTTCCTGGCAGGGTCCGAAACTGTTCTCTCACACACCTTGATAACACTTCTTTCCATTTGGTCTGACCGACAGGCCTCACTTTATTGTGCTGCAGAGGGCAAATGACCTGTATTTTCCTAGAAGCTATTCACGATCACAATCTTCCTCCTGATCATCTATTTCCTAGATGTGGTACCAGTAATATCTCCATATGTCCTGCCTCCCGCTGCAGAGCCAGGGGCATCGGGCTTCTTGCTTATAGGAACATAAAAGAGCTTCTCATTATATTAGGTCATGGGAAATTCCAAATATAATTGTTACTGGAATATGGCATATCATATACTAAATACCTAGAAGCTTGCAGGCTTGTCGAGCGGAGGCAAACTCTTTAAACACCCAAATAAAGCATTTATTGATGAACTGCGCTGCCGCAAGCGGCTGCGCTTGTAATGGGCTAGTCTGCTGGGTGGAGTCTTGACGAGAGGGAAGTCCAAAGTGGAAAATGGCGGGCGCCTGTGGAGCGGAGGGTGGTCTGGCTTGTTGTGAGGCTCTGCCGAGGTAGGCCAGGGGCTAGAACCCGCCATGCCTCCCGACTGCCCTATGAATGGCTGTGCAATAGGGAGAAAGGAACAGCTCTTGCCCCATGTGTGAGAGT
>JAJIBD010038640.1:0-16337 GCA_021461705.1 Cryptotis parvus
AATGCCAGGAGAATGCCTGAGTGCAGAGCTAGGAGTAATCCCTGAGCATCACCAGGTGTGACCCAAGAAGAAAAAAAAGATAGAAATGTTTGAGGATTTTATGGTTTGTGGAACCTGAGCCAGTAGAAAGTACTGGACTACGAGCATACTTTTTGAAGCAGGTTTTCAAATGTGGACCAAACCTCCTGACCCTTGTTTCAGTCCTTGGTATGGGTCTCATACTATGTTTTCTGTACCCACAAATGAGTGTAATCATTCTGTCTGTCCCTTCCTTCTGACTCATTTCACTTAGCATGATACTCTCTATTCCATCCATTTATCAGGAAATTTCATAACTTCATTTTTTCCTGCTGCGTAGTATTCCATTGGAATGCAATCACGATCATAATCACGATCTTCCGTTCATCATCTATTTGCTAGAGTGGGCACCAGTAATATCTCCATATGTCCTGTCTCATGCTAGTAGAAACCAAAGGTAATCTGCTTGCTCCAGGAACATAAAGAGCCTAAAACCATTATATTAGGTCATGGAATGACCTAATATAAATGTTACTGGTATTTGGCATATCAAATACGACAGAGCAGCTTGCCAGGCTTGACTATGCGGTGGCATACTCTTAGTCACCTCTAAGTAAAGCATTTATTGATGAACAGCGTGGTCGCAGCACGCGCGAGCCGGGCTGTGATAGTCTGGTCTGCTGGGTGGAGTTGTGATGAGAGGAAGTCCAGATGTGGAAAATGGCTGCCCCCATGGAGTAGCGGGGGGTCGTCTGGCTTGTTGTGAGGCTCTGCTGGGGTGGCAGGCCAGGGCTAGAACCCGCCATGCCCCTCAGGCGCCTGTGAGCGGCTGGGCACAGGGAGCGAGGTAGCAGCTCTGCCCCATGTCTGAGAGTCTCTGGTTCAGCATACCTGGGCCGGATTAAAAAAAAAAAACTGCTGCATGGTGGGTGTTGATGATCCGGGCTGTGATAGTCTGGTCTGCTGGGTGGAGTTGTGATGAGATGAAGTCTAGATGTGAAAATGGCGCCCCCATGGAGTGGCTGGGGTTGTCTGGGCTTGTTGTGAGTTCTGCTGTGGGTGGCAGTCCAGGGACTCAGAACCCACTAAGCCTCCCTGGCGCCTATGAGTAACTGGGTAGGAGAGTAAGTAGCAGCTCTGCCTCATGTCTGAGAGTCTTTGGTTCAGCACAATCGGGGCCGGGATTGAAAAAAATCTGCTGCAGTGGGTGGGTGGTCATTATCCTGGCTGTGATAGTCTGGTCCTTCGCTGGGTGAGAGTTGTGATGAGAGGGAAGTCTGGATGTGGAAAATGGTGGCTCCCCCAATGGAGTCGCGGGGGGGTCGTCTGGTTTGTTGTGAGGCTCTCCTGGGGTATTGAATACAATACATCTTTTGGAAAAGTTATTCTTCATGAATGATTTGGCAATTTGACAATACTGGTTTTTATGCAATACGTCATTCTAACACCAGACCTGCTACCAGTGTGCCCGTTTCCCTCACACATTGTCTCAGGGGTCTCCCTCCCTACCCTGTCTAATCATCCTACCCCACTCCCCATGGCTCACTGCCCTGGTACTCTCCCTTGTCTAAAAAGTCCTCAGATTCCGTTGCCCTCTTGCCATTACTTACTCACGCATTCTATGCTTTTATATACCACATATGGACTGATCATTTCTCACTTTGATCACCTTCAGTTTCTTCCCTGTGGTGGTAAATTGCATGTTTCCCTCTTTTCTTTTAGCTGAGTAGCAGGCCATTGTGCTATAGACATCATAATTTGTAAAGACCTCTGTTCTTGGACATTTGGGTTGATCCCACATTGTGTTTATTGTGAATAGTGCTACAGTGAATATAGGAGTGCAGATACCTTTTCTGAGAAGGATTTTTTGGCCCTTGAAGTGGAACCACTGGGTCAAATGGAAGTTCAATTCCTAGGTTTTGAGAAGTGTCCATACTGTTTTTCCAAAGGGGCCGAAACCAATTGACATTTTCACAGTTGATGAGGGTTCTTTTTCCCGTCCCCAGTCACGTCAGTGCTGTCTATTTTTAATCTCTTTTTTGTGTTGTGTGCCAGCCAGTCTCACTGGTATGAGGTAATAGCTTACTGTTTTGATTTGTGTTTCCCTGATAAGTGATGCTGAGCATTTTTCATATGCCTCTTGGCTACCCTCTGTGCCTTCTTTTTTGCCTTTTTTGAGTCACACCCAGCAATGATCAGGGTTATTCCTGGCTCTGCATTCAGGAATTATTCCTGGTGGTGTTTGGGGGACCATATAGGGTGCTAGGGATTGAACCCGGGTCAGCTATGTGCAAGGCAAAGCCCTACCTGCTATGCTTGCTCTAGCCCCTGCTGTGCCTCTTTGAGAAAGCTTCTGTTCTTCCCTCTTCTCTGTGGCCCTGACCTTAATATTACTTGTTTATGATTTTTGGAATTTCTTCTCTCAAATACTGCTAGATGAAAATAGCAATTTTTCCTTTTATGCATATGGGATTGTGCGCAAGTTGAGACCTAGTTCCAAAAGATAATCTTCGCAGATTTGGGGCGAGCTCAAGGTTGCCCGGAGCTTGGTAGGCGTTTGCCCTTCCATTTGGGCCGTTGGGCCCGGGCCTTCGATCCCCGCATTTTCCAAAACAAAAAAAAAAAAAAGAATATTAAAGAACTGCACTGTCTAAAAGTAATATGCCACAGTCTTCTCTGACACATAAAATTCTAAAGAAACAAGATCATTTAACTTTTTGTTATCATTTAACGCCTCATGATGGTGACGAAGCTCTATTCAATTGATTTGCAGAGTTTTCTCCATGATTTAAAAATAGTTTCAGTGCCTGGTGACAAACAGCTTTGATCTCAGTTTCTTTCTAAACTATACAGCTATCACAGCAAATGCAGAATAAATTCTAGGAGTACATGGTTTTTTTTTTTTTTTTTTTTTTTTTTTGCTTTTGGGGTCACACCCGCTATGCTCAGGGGGTTTCTCCTGGCTCTGCACTCAGGGAATCACTCCTGGCGGTGCTCAGGGGACCATACAGGATGCTGGGGATCGAACCTGTCACAGCATGGGCCGCTGCTATAAGGCAAACGCCCACCCACTGGGCTACACTCCAGCCCCCAAATAGTATTTTTAAAAAATGAGATCAACCCTATTACTTTGTTCCTTTTATAGAAGAAAAATGAACCTAAAATAATTGGAATTTTAGTTATTTTAAAGTTTTATTTATTTATTTATTTTTTGCTTTTAGGTCACACCTAGTGATGTTCAGGGGTTAATTCTGGCTTGCACTGAGGAATTTCTCCTGACAGGGCTCAGACGACCATATGCCATGATAGGGGAACAAAAGTTGGGTTGACTGAATGCAAGGCAATACCCACCTACTGTACTATTGCTCCAGCCTCCAGAATTTTAGTTCTTGTTATCAAGTTATCCTTTTGCTATTATTTCTTTTTTATTATTTGGAGAACCTTGCTCTGTAGTCAGAGCCCATTGGGAATTTGCAGGATAGATGTCAGACTGTTGAGAGTGTGCTTGACACATGATCTTAGATATGACTTTTCTTTTTTGGATCACACTCAGCAATGCTCAGGGCTTATTCCTGGCTCTGCACTCAGGGAATTACTCCTGGTGAGGCTCTGGAGTGCCCCATCACAGGATGCCGCGAGTGAATCCGTGTGGCTGAGTGGGAAGCTAAATGACTTTACAAAGTGACAAAGTGGCCGCTGTACTATCACTCTGGCCCGAGAGTCTTATTTTTTGGGGAGGGGGTGGTGTTGAGCACCTGTAGTGCCTCAGGGCTGTTTCCCAGCTCTGTGTTCAGAAGTGACCCCCTGATAGTACTGGGGACCATATGTAGTGGTGGGAGTTTTAAGCCTTCGCAACAGTATATAAGGCCAGTACCTTATCTTCTGTAGTATTTCTCTGCCTCGAGAAGAGAAATTTTTTAGTTTGTTTTTCTTTTTTAAAGAAACATTTTTTTTTGAACTTTTTTTCCTTTTCCGATTTACAGCTGCAAAGTTGTTCATGCATTGGGTTTTAGTCACACAATGTTCCATCACCCATCCCTTCACCAGTGCACATTTCCCAACACCAGGGTCAATGTCCCCAGTTTCCATCCACCCCCACTTGCCTCCAAGTTTCTCTTCTCCCTCTCCCTGCCCTCTCCCTCTCCTCTCCCTCTCCCTCTCCCTCCTCCCCTCTCCTCTTTCCCTCTCCTCTCCCTTTCCCTCTCCCTCTCTCCTCTCTCTCTTCTCCTCTCTCTCTCTCAACCTTTCCTCTCCCTCTCTCTCACCCTCTCCCTCTCCCTCTCTCCCTCTCCCCCTCTTCTCCCTCCCTCTCCCTTCTCCTTCTCTCTCTGTCTCAACCTCTCCCTCTCCTCTCCTCTCTCTCAACCTCTCCCTCTCCCTCTCTCTCAACCTCTCCCTCTCCCTCTCCCTCTCCCTCTCTCCTCTCCCTCTGCCTCTGCCTCCCTCCCTCCCCATCTTCTCCTTTGGGCCCTAGGGTTTGAAATAGATGCTGAAAGTTTATCAAGTTCATCCCTTCACCTACTTTCTATACTCAGTTCCTGTCCCAAAATGATTATTTCCAACTATCATTCTCAGACTGGTCCCTTCTTCATCCTAACTGCCCATCACTCCCAGGCACTCTTGTGGCTTGTAGCCAGTTTTTAAAGAAACATTTGGGAAAAAAAATTGAAAAAAATTTGATCACAACTGAGGATTTATTTCTGATCAGGGGATCATAACCGGCAGGTTTGGCATACCATATGGAGTGCTGAGGATTAAACCCGTGAAGAGCAATTCCTATCTGTTGGAGTACCTCTCCCACCCCTTGCCTTTTAACAGTTTTGACACTAAGATTAAATTGAGAGCCTCATTACAAAGCATTATAGCACTCTATTGCTTTTAAAAAATTGTTCATTGACCCCGAGCACCACCAGGTGTTACTCTTGAGCTACAGCTGAGTATGAAACCCACCCACTGCCAAATACATTTATTGTTGATTGGCTTTGAACTTTAGGGGCATATCTTTACTTCTCCATAAGGACCTTACGTTTTGATTGTGGTGCTCACACACATGCTAGTTGTCCTGATTACTGGGGATTGCTGGTTGCTCACATACATTTGGGGGGGTGGGGGTGTCACTTTTCTGGCCAAAGTGCTCACAGACATTTTGTCTTGCATTCACTAGATTGTTTTGGAAATCACAGTCTGCTGTGGCTCCAGGGGTCCCAGGTCACCTGGCTAATCAGACCTTGATGGGCTTATTGGGTGCTACCTGAGTGCCACTTCTGGCTTCGCAAAGCGTAGCATTTTTCTCTAAGCCATCCCCAGGTGCCTTTTTTTTTTTCTTCTGCCAGATCTGTTGCTTTATTTTTTCCAGATGTGAGTGAAACCATAATGTAATCATCTTCCATTCCTTAATTATTTCATTTAGCCATAACCACATCATGTTCATGCACAATTTTCATACTTTAAAAGTGTATTTATGGGGGGCCAGAGCGATAGCCCAGCAGGTAGGGCATTTGCCTTGCACGCGGCCGGCCTGTGCCGGCCCAGGTTCCGATCCCCGGCATCCCATATGGTCCCCCGAGCACCGCCAGGAGTAATTCCTGAGTGCAGAGCCAGGATAAACCCCTGAACATTGCCGGGTGCGCACCCAAAAAGCAAAAAAAAAAAAAAAAAAGTGTATTTATGGGCTTGGTCTTCAGGCCCATGTTCTCCCTTGAATATGTTTCTCACTTGCTTGTCTCTCATTTCTTTGCTTGTATCTGCTCTGGGAAAGCCTTTCTTCTCAGAACCTGGATACGTGTTCCTGTTTTCTCTTTCTTGCACCTTTCTAACCAAGTTCATGAAAACCACCTTGCTTCCAAAAAACAATTAGAATCACATTTACTTTTTTGAGGGCTGGCGCAGTTGTACAGTGGACTGGGCACTTGCCTTGTATGCAGCCAGTTTTGGGCATCCCATATTGTCTTTCATGCACTGGCAGGGTGATCCCTGAGCCCAGAGTCTGGAGTAAGCCCAGAAAATCACCAGGCGTGGCTAGGAAAAAAAAGTAGAGTATTTACTTTCTTAAATGACAGATCTTTTGTTTCTATTGAAAAGTATACCATAGCTTATTTAACCAGTCATTAGATGAGATATTCTAAATCTTCCCTGAGACACAGGTCAGTTGCTTGCTATTTTTATTGTGAAACTAGGAAAACAGTATTGGTGTATGGGAGGACATTTCTCTACGATGAAGTCTGTTTTTACATGGAGTATGGTAAACGTGGAAAGAATATATGATTTTTTGAGTAGACAGATTTGAACCCAGCTGAATCAGTGCCTACTAGTAATGAGACTCTTAAGTCATAATATTGTTTGTTTCAGATTTTTGCTATTTGGGTTACACCCGCGATGCTCAGGGGTTTCTCCTGGCTCTTCGCTCAGGAAATACTCCTGAAGGTGCTCGGGGGACCATATGGAATGCCAGGGATTGAACCCAGTTTGGCTGCATGCAAGGCAAACACCCTACATGCTGTACTATTGCTCTGACCCCTGAGTCATAATATAGTAAAAAATACACTAGTGCGATCATGCTAGGGATTGAAATTATGCATAAACATGGGGCCAGAGCTATAGTACAGAGGAAAGGACATTTTTTATTGCATGTGGCTGAGCCTTGTTCTGTCCTTGGCATTCCGGACGGTCCACTGAGTAGCACCAGGAGTAGTTCCTGAGCGCAGAGCCCTGAGCACTGCCAAGTGTGAGTCCCCTCCAACCCCCAAAAAATAATGTACATGAACAGAGAAAGTGTTTAACAGAGAGCTAGTATTCCCCTGTCAAGTTCCAGACTCTGGCTTGTGTTTGACATGGTCCCAGCAGCATTCTAGGAAAGGCAGAGGGGCACGAACCCATGTTCCTTACTTCTCACTCTATCCAAATTTACTGCCCACCTCTTCCACTTTTTTTTTCTTGCTCTGTACTGTGTTTACCTTTCTTTTATTTGTGGTGTTTGGGCCAGAACTGGACTTAGTCCTGCCTGCCTCTGTGCTCAGATATCATTCCTAACAGTGTGAAGACCCAAATGGTGTGCTGGGGTTTGAATCCCACTGGTTGTGTGCAAGTCAAGCAACCTGCCTGACAAAACAGCACCCACTGGCCCTCCCGCGCTTCTTTCTCCCCATCAGTCCCACTGCACTGTCTCTGTCCCTCCCACGCTCTGTCTTTCTCCCCATCAGTCCCACTGCACTGTCTCTGTCCTCCCGCACTCTGTCTTTCTCCCCACCAGTCCCACTGCACTGTCTCTGTCCCTCCTGCGCTCTGTCTTTCTCCCCATCAGTCCCACTGCACTGTCTCTGTCCCTCCCGCACTCTGTCTTTCTCCCCACCAGTCCCACTGCACTGTCTCTGTCCCTCCTGCACTCTGTCTTTCTCCCCATCAGTCCCACTGCACTGTCTCTGTCCCTCCTGCCTCTGTCTTTCTCCCCATCAGTCCCACTGCACTGTCTCTGTCCCTCCTGCACTCTGTCTTTCTCCCCATCAGTCCCACTGCACTGTCTCTGTCCCTCCCGCACTCTGTCTTTCTCCCCATCAGTCCCACTGCACTGTCTCTGTCCCTCCTGCACTCTGTCTTTCTCCCCCATCAGTCCCACTGCACTGTCTCTGTCCCTCTCCTGCACTCTGTCTTTCTCCCCATCAGTCCCACTGCACTGTCTCTGTCCCTCCCGCACTCTGTCTTTCTCCCCATCAGTCCCACTGCACTGTCTCTGTCCCTCCTGCCTCTGTCTTTCTCCCCATCAGTCCCACTGCACTGTCTCTGTCCCTCCCGCACTCTGTCTTTCTCCCCACCAGTCCCACTGCACTGTCTCTGTCCCTCCTGCCTCTGTCTTTCTCCCCATCAGTCCCACTGCACTGTCTCTGTCCCTCCTGCCTCTGTCTTTCTCCCCATCAGTCCCACTGCACTGTCTCTGTCCCCTCCCGCACTCTGTCTTTCTCCCCACCAGTCCCACTGCACTGTCTCTGTCCCTCCTGCCTCTGTCTTTCTCCCCATCAGTCCCACTGCACTGTCTCTGTCCCTCCTGCCTCTGTCTTTCTCCCCATCAGTCCCACTGCACTGTCTCTGTCCCTCCTGCCTCTGTCTTTCTCCCCATCAGTCCCACTGCACTGTCTCTGTCCCTCCCGCGCTCTGTCTTTCTCCCCATCAGTCCCACTGCACTGTCTCTGTCCCTCCCGCGCTCTGTCTTTTCTCCCCATCAGTCCCACTGCACTGTCTCTGTCCCTCCCCAGCCTCTGTCTTTCTCCCCATCAGTCCCACTGCACTGTCTCTGTCCCTCCTGCCTCTGTCTTTCTCCCCCATCAGTCCCACTGCACTGTCTCTGTCCCTCCCGCACTCTGTCTTTCTCCCCCATCAGTCCCACTGCACTGTCTCTGTCCCCTCCCACGCTCTGTCTTTCTTCTCCCCATCAGTCCCACTGCACTGTCTCTGTCCCTCCGCGCTCTGTCTTTCTCCCCACCAGTCCCACTGCACTGTCTCTGCCCCTCCCACGCTCTGTCTTTCTCCCCCATCAGTCCCACTGCACTGTCTCTCTGGACGTCCTGCACTCTTTCTTCCCAGTGATATGCTTCTTGTGGTCAGGAGATGCTGTGTGGCACTTCTTTGCCTTTGAGTGAGGGATTTGTAGTTGGGCTGAGATTGGGAACTGAATCTCTGATCTAAGTAAGGAGCACTTTGTACTTTTACATGAGTTATGATGTTTTATTATTTTCCTGCTCTCTACATATCTGGCTTATTTTCTTTGTGTCATATCAAAATTTTTTTGTACAACTCAATTGCCTAAAGCACTTGAGTCTTTGTGTAAATAGATCCTTTCAGACGATTCTGAAAATTTCTTGGCAGTACATCTTTTGGTTCTAGTCTTGGAACATAGTGTCAGAGCCCTTATGCTGATTCCATGAGTATTTGTATAACAAAGGTATATTGAGAAATTACTATGAGCAGGCTTGGTGTTTAGTGCAGAAAAGACAACTGTTAGTAAGATTGTACCCTTCTCAAGGAGCCCTGAGTCTTTAAAGCGGGTAGCTGCATAAAACATGCATTTGGGGAAGAGAAATTCTGATGGAAGATCACATAAGGTAAAGCAGGAGAGGTTTCTTTTAGGAGGTAGTACTTTAGGCTCACATGTGAAGCATAAACGGCCTGTGGGCGGGGAAGGACAGACTATGTTCCCTGTCCTACAGAGGCAGAATGAAGCATCAAGACTTATTCAGGGCCCGGCAAAGCCCTAGTTTGACATGATTAGATAACTGTTATGGTGAACAAATTGAAATTGTTATGAATAAATTATTTTAGAATTTTCTATAATATTAATGATAGTCTGTTTCTGAAAGAAAGTCACAGATTATGTGAGAGTTCATAAAGTCATTCTTTGTTATTTTGATGAATTATACATTACTATTTATGTACTATTTGTGTATATTAAAATTTACTGCGAAATATGTTATATAAGAGGATATGTGTCTACGGAGGCACTCCCCCCACCCCCTTTTCAATGCTGTGGTTTGCAGTACTCTAATAGAAAGGGCTTCATGTATGTCATTTTACCTTCTTCCATCACCCAGTTCTGGTTCTGAGTGACCATTTTCCTGCAGCCATTGTCATAGTGATCCTTTCCCTGTTCTATTCCCCCCATTTCCCTGTGGCAAGATTCCTACTGAGGGCTAGTTCTGCTCATTGTCTCTGGCTTTAAACAAACAAAAAAAATTCTTTTTAAACAAACCAGTTTGGGAGCCTTCCTTAGTGGTGCTGGGGCCACCAGGCTATGCTGGTGCTCTGAGGCTGTGCAGTGCCAGACAGACCTGTGCTCCAGGTCTCAAGCTCTCTCCCACCCCAGTCCTGCCTAACATTAAGTTTTAGAGTACTTTATTAACTAAAACATGCTATAATGATATGAATTACGTAGAGGAGAGAGTATTGACAATTCAGTTTCTTTCTTGCTTTAGTCTGAAGCCTAGAGGATGGACACTTTGTTTTGTTGTGGTCTCGTTTGAATTGTCACATAAAGGATTCATTTTTCCAAAAAATTATAATGGACTATCAAAAATTAAAGTAGATTTTAGGTTACCACACTGCTTATGATATACTAAAGGAGCTAGGAAAGATGTGCTCATGTGCTGTGTGAAAAATGAAAAGCAAATATTGTTTTGGGGATTTTGGAGGGATGAGGGTGAATCACTTAGACAATAATTTTTGGGAATTTAGGGACTGGTCATTGACTGTTAGTTCCATAAGTTTTGTTCCCAAAGTGTCTGAGGCATCTTTTCACATTGTCCACACCTCAGAATTATTTGTTTGGCAAAATTCAACTGAGCAATATATGCATTGAGTCATTGATAATAACCAAGGACCTCTTGAATGTCATTTGTGTGCTGAGGAATATATGACTGGTATTCCCTTTAGCATTCAGGGATGATTATGGCCCCCTAACAGGTCAGACTAAGGCCGCAACACGTGGTTCCCTTCCCTGGCAAGGGTCCGGAAACTGTTCTCTCACACACCTTGATAACACTTTTTCCATTTGGGTCTGACCGACAGGCCTCACTTATTGTGCTGCAGAGGGGCAAATGACCTGTATTTTCCTAGAAGCTATTCACGATCACGATCTTCCCGTTGATCATCTATTTCCTAGAGCGGGTACCAGTAATATCTCCATATGTCCTGTCTCATGCCAGTAGAGCCAGGGGCATCGGCTTGCTATAGGAACATAAAGAGCCTCAAACCATTATATTAGGTCATGGGAATGACCTAATATAATTGTTACTGGAATATGGCATATCATATACAACACGGAAGCTTGCCAGGCTTGTCGAGCGGGAGGCAAACTCTTTTAAACACCTCCAAATAAAGCATTTATTGATGAACTGCGCGGCCGCAAGCGGCCGCGCTGTAATGGGCTAGTCTGCTGGGTGGAGTTCTGACGAGAGGGAAGTCCAGAAGTGGAAAATGGCGGCGCCTGTGGAGCGGGGAGGGGGTGGTCTGGCTTGTTGTGAGGCTCTGCCGAGGTGGTGGGCCAGGGCTAGAACCCGCCATGCCTCCCGACTGCCTCATGAACGGCTGTGCACAGGGAGAGCAAGGGAACAGCTCTGCCCCATGTGTGAGAGTCTCTGGACCAGCATACCTGGGCGGATTGAGGAAAAAGCTGCTGCAGGGTGGGTGTCGGTGATCCAGCGCTGTGGTGGGCTGGTCTGTGACCCTATCACGTGCCAGTGTAGCCCAATGGCATCTGGATGATTGAGGAATACAAAGAGCCTCAAACCGTTCAGAGTCTTGACGAAGAAGTCTGACCATCTTGTAGGTGGGCGGCCATGTGATCTTTGGACATCCCGTGGGATCCAGTTGGTAACAGCTCTAGTCCAGCGATCTTCTCCAAATCGCATTACATGTCCAGCCCATCTGATTTTCAATGCCTTGGCAAACGAGACAGCGTCCCTGACTCTGGAACAGCGACAGAGGTCGGAGCCCCGGATTCCTTCTTTCACTTGAGTGAGACTTGATATTCCAAGCATAGTTTGGCTTGGAATATCAGAGTTAGATAGCAAAATTGAGCTCACTTCATTTTGCCCTTACTCTCACTTAAAATTAAGTTTTACTTTGATGTGTTTGCATTTAGTGGTATCTATTTTAAGTCATTTTCTCTTTATCTCCTACAGTTCGGGGCTATACCTTAGTGCAATACCTCAGTACCTCAGAACCCAAACTACTTTTAAAAAAAAAATTATTTTATATATTTAAAAATTATATTTAATATGTTTATTTTTGGGTCACATCCAGCAATGCTCGGGGTTACTTCTGGTTCTTTGCTCAGGAATTACTTCTGGCGGTGCTCGGGGGACCATATGGGATGCTGGGGATTGAACCCGGTCGGCTGCGTGTAAGGCAAACGCCCAATCCTCTGGACTATAGCTCCAGCCCCAATTTTTTTTTTATATTTTATTATACCACCTCTGCTTCGTTTCTGACATCGTTCTAATAACACCAAACATTAGTCAAGTGGCACAAATGCTGGCTGACTTCGACCAAGAAGGTGGAAAGATAGGTCTACAGCTGAATCTCAACAAATCTATGTTCATGAGAAGGAACTAGTTCCAGAGGCCCCATTCACTCTCAATGGAACAGACATCTCTGAATGCAGCAGTTATGTGTACCTAGGTCGAGAAGTCAACATGATGAACGACCTCAAACCTGAGCTGCGCAGGAGGAAGAGAGAGCGGCATGGAATGCCTTCAAAGGCATCGAAGAAATAGCTAAAAGGACAAAGAACCTCTGGCTCCAGGCACATTTCTTTGACTTCACCGTTCTCTGTTCTCCCTCCATTAACATACGCCTCAGAGACCTGGGTCCCACGAAAGCAGGATGAGAATACTATTCGGGTCTCCCAGAGAGCTATGCTTGGAATATCACGCCTCACTCAAGTGAGAGAAGGAATCGGAGTTACGACCTCTGTGCAAGATGATTGCACTTGGAATCGAAAGAGCTATGCTTGGAATATCACGCATCACTCAAGTGAGAGAAGGAATGGAGTTCCGACCTTCATCGCTATTCCAGAATCAGGGACGCTTCTCGCTTGCCAAGGCATCGAAAATCAGATGGGCTGTACGTGTAATGTGATTTGGAGATGACAACTGGACTACAGCCATTACCGACTAGATCCCATGGGATGTCAAAGATCACATGGCTGCCCACCTACAAGATGGTCAGACTTCCTTGTCAAGACCCTGAAGGAACGGTTTGAGGCTCTTCATATTCCTGAATCAACCAGATGCCATTGGGCTACATTGGCACGTGATAGGATCCAATGGAAATGTTACTGGCGCCCGCTCGAGCAAATCGATGAATAACGGGATTCAAGTGATCAAGTGATGTTCCTGGAACAGGCAGATGCCCCTTTTGCTATCTCACATATGACAGGATGTATTGAGATGTTACTGGTGCCCGCTTGAGCAAAACGATGATCTATGGAAAGACAGTGATACAGTGATACCAAGTCCTGTATCACTGTTTACGGCCTGTTTCATGAATCTCTCTGTTCTTTAAGTCTGTTTTCTCCCCTGTTTCAGCTGCACTCTTTGGCTTTAGAAAGATTCTGGGAAATTTGCCTTTTATTATTTCACATGACTAAAATCAATTGATATGCTGCTAGGCACTTTGCCAATCCTAGTGGAGAGTCAAGGCTTAGAAGAATACAATCTGCCCTAGGAAATGAACTGATAAATTACTTAAGGTATCCAAAGTATCATTATGATATCTAGGAATTAGGATAATTAGTGAATGAGTCCCAAATAGAGTTGAAAGAGGAGTGAAGAACATTGCAAGAAATTCTTGCTCTTTATTGGCATCATGAGAAAGCCATGTAACCTGGGTCCTTTCTTTTTCTGATTTATTCATGTTAGAGTTATCTTCTTTCTGCTTCTGTTTTGACAGGAATCCTGTGAGCTTCCTTAGGCATGTGTTTGGAACTCTCGCTGGCATGTCCCCTTTCTAGTTTCCTCAGTGATCTTTGAGCCTGTCTTCTTGCCTGTCTTTCCAAAGTCTTTCTCTGGAGGTGACTGGGAAAGTTTATTTCTGTTTCCTTTGAATGTCTCGGTCAGACTGTAGAGCCGCGTTGGACAGAAGCACGGGAAGAGGAACGGGCAGCTGAGACCCCCTTCAGGTTTAGTGTCTATTCGTGGACATGCTCAGATTGATGTGTATAATGGGCTCTGCAGTCCCAGTCTCAGAGTCAAGATGGAAAATATCCCTAAAAGGCAGTGGTGAAAGACACAATGATTGCACCTCATTCGCAGGATAAGAAAAAGGCAGAGAAGTAAACGGACATTTTGAACTCTCACACCGGGCTGTCTCCGCCTCAGGTATTCTCCCCGGGTGTGCGGCCAGCCGGGTGGACGCCTGGGGCCGTGGTAGAGCCCCAGGTCTCTGCAGAAGGTGGAACTACAACCCCCAGAAGTCCAAGTGGAAGTGGAAGTAAACGGACATTTTGAACTCTCACACCGGCCTGTCTCTGCCTCAGGTATTCTCCCTGGGGTGTGTGGTGGCTGGGCGAGCGGCCGCTTATTAATACAAAAACTAGGAAATTCAACACCAAGGGAAGGTAATACCCCTCAAGCAAAAAGAAACAGTACACTAGAGGAATCTATCCCTGAACACCACAACACCATGGGGAAACAACGCAGATCCCCAGCTCGAAGAACAACTGAAGGAATCGACCCTGAAGACTCAAAAAAGAATACAGATGTGCAAGATCTCTCTGACAATGAAATTAGAGAAGAAATTGGTAGAATGTTTAAGGAGCTCAACGAAAAATGGAGCAGATGTCCAATAAAATACAGGAGAACATAAATGAAGCAGTTGAAAGGGCAGTCAATAAATTACGGGAGGAAATGAGAGCAGAAATGAGAACCATGCAAATAGAAATATCATTGCTTAAGTAAAAGGCAGAGCCATAGTCCAGTGGGGAGGGCGTTTGCCATGCATGCAGCCAACTCAGGTTTGATCGGGCATCCCTTATCGCCCCCAAGCACCACCAGGAGAAATTCCTGAGTGCAGAGCCAGGAGCATTGCCTGAGCATTGTGGGGTGTGATCTAGGAAGACCAAAAAAAAAAAAAAAAAAAGACAAAACAAAACAAAACAAAAACCTGTTGGGTTACAGGCTTAACCAGCTTGGGAGCTTTGGTCATAGCTTAATCTATTTACATGTTCTTAAGCCAAGGTTCATTCTAATGAGATCTCTCTTCTATGTAAACACTGATAGAGGGTGTGGCAGTTACAGAAGTCACCTTGACTCTGAATGAGAAATTTCCTACTTATTATTATACATCTATTAAGACTTCTATGCTATCTAGATTAGATACAGGTCCTCTTTATACCCACTGCACCCAGCGTGGGACAGTTAGAATTTACCAGGAGACTACCACCCTAGCTATGTTGAGACTATCATTTAAGATTTTAGGAAGGATCATCCTAGTTTGCCCTCCAAGCAGGCGAGTGTTTCCCTTTCAGTATATGGAGAACAAGATACTCAGAATCACCCTGGTACAGATAATAAATAAGAAGGACCTTGTGGGTACCATCTAGATTACATGAAGCCCATGAAATTAAGATGTATTACTTTATACCAGCCCTCTCTCTCTCTCAAGTGTTTTACTAAGAGATAATCTCAGAAGAAGGGATTAGTCATTGGCATAATTCTTTGTTTATACCTGTAATAGGGGTGTGGCACCACGCTTTTACACCCTGTTTATGGTTCTTTGTTGACAGGACACTCCCTGTCAACAGTTAGAATTACTTTGGTGTATGTAAGGGGACTGACTTGAGGCACTCGCCCCTTCTTTGGGTAGGACTCCTCTTGGGTGAGATCCTCTCTTTGGTGGGAGACTTGAGTTCTCTTGTATGGTCTAAGTTCTGATCAGAGCTAGAGTTCTTTCATTATATTGGATTGTGGTAGTAGAACTTTTGTACTATTAAAAGCCTTTTGGAACTGTGTGGACTCGTGAACTTTTCATCCATTCCCCCGGCAGCCTTGGAGGTAGAAGAGAACTTCTGTCCTGATACTGTTGGGGCCCCACCCGGCTCCCTGACAAAACCACAAACACTCAGTATGAAAAATACCCAAAGTAGATACAATGACCTAGAAGACTGCGATATGGTAGGAAGCTTGCCATAAATTGTGGGGGTGGGCAGTTAGGACAGTGAGAAACCACTATGACAATGATAGTTGGACGTGCTCTCTCTGGACAAGAACTGAGTTTCTCAAAGGAGCTAAAGAAATATATGTGATCATCTTTCAGTAACAGTATTGCAAACCTCAGTGCCTAAAAGGAGGGAGTGGAGGAGTTGTACACATAGAGGCAGACGTGGGGGGGTTGGGGAAATAACTGGGGACATAAGTGGTGGGAAATGTGTACTGGTAAAGGAATGAGTGTTAGAACACTGTATGACTGAAACCCGAATAGCTGAATCATGAGCAGCTTTGTAACTGAATCATTGTGATTCAATAAAAAAGAAACTAAACCACAGTTTGCAGTAGAATCATGGTGATGGAGAGGAAGAAGTTACATTTAAAAAAATGACAGTGGTTAATCATCAGAGAGATGCAAATCAAAACAATGATGAGATATCACCTCACACCACAGAGACTGTCGCATATCCAAAAGGGTGAGAACAACAAGTGCTGGCTTGGATGCGGGAAGGAAAAGTGGACTCTCATCCATTGTTGGCGGGAATGTTGACTGGTACATCCTTTCTGGAAAACAATATGGACATTCCTCCAAAGACTAGAAATTGAGCTCCCTTTGACCCAGCCATA
>JAJIBD010038641.1:0-19106 GCA_021461705.1 Cryptotis parvus
AGAAACAATAGAGAGGGGAGGAAAGGAAGTAAAGAAAGCAGGGGGAAGAAAGGAAAGAAAGAGAGAAGGAAGGGGAAGAAAGGAAGGAAGGAAAGAAGGAAGGAAGGGAAGGAAGGAAGGAAGGAAGGAAGGAAGGAAGGGAAGGAAGGAAGGGAAGGGAAGGAAGGAAGGAAGGGAAGGAAGGAAAAGAAGGAACTTTATCTCCAAAGAACTCTAAATATGATACTTATTCCACTATTGTCCTCTGAGGATCTCTCCACTCCCTATCACCGAGTACCATCTTTTCTCAGATTTGCCCTTTGTGTTTTTATTCATTTTGTGTTTTTTCAAACCTAATGTAATCTTTTGCTGCTAAACCACAATATTATGCTGACTTAAGTCTTTCTATTTATCTTTCAGAAAAAATAAATTGACCCTATCTTTGAAAATAAATTGGCTCTATCTTTGGGAAGGAAGGAAGGATGGATGGGAAGGAAGGAAGGAAGGAAGGAAGGAAGGGAAGGAAGGAAGGAAGGAAGGAAGGAAGGAAGGAAGGAAGGAAGGAAGGAAGGAAGAAGGAAGGAAGGAGGAAGGGAAGGAAGGAAGGAAGGAAGGAAGGATGGGAAGGGGAGGGAGGAAGAGTTCTGGTTTATATATGTATGTATTTAACGTGGCTATTTGTAACCTGAGTAAGGAACGGTACTCAGGAGTTATTCTCACTTCTGCACTCTGGAATTACTCCTGTCATTGCTCAAGGGACCAATTGTGATGTCGTGGATTGAACCTGATCTGCCTTGTACTAGGAAGATGCTCTATCCTCTGTATTATCGCTCAAGTCTGGAGATGGAATTTTTAATTTTATGACAGCTTTAAATATAGCGTATGGGTTCTTTATTAATTATTTTAAACACAGATGAACACTAATGCATTTTCATGTCACTTTTTCTAACTATGCTGAATCCATTAATTCGAAAGATTTTAAGAAAATTATATCTTTGGTTCTGAATCACTTTGTCTTACTTCCTTCATACTTTTCACTTTGAAGGCATTCTCTTTTTCCACTTCTCACTTTTTTTCCTGCTAAATGTAGCAAATTATGATTTTAAATAAATACTTGTGTATTTACAAGTAATGCTGGTTTTCTAATATACTGCTTCTGCTTTCAAAAATGTTACTATATAAGGAAATTTGATAATTTAATGTCATTTATCTGAATTTGAATCATATAAAGTCATTTTTTTCTTTAAAAAGTCCCACCACTACATGTCTCTTATAGTACACCCTTCCTTACTTCAATATTTAAGCCAAATCCACCAATAACCTCCTTATTTCAGTGTCCAGGGTTTATTTTGTGGACATTTGTAATTTTTTCTTTGCTTCTTTACATTATATATATATAAATGAGATAATTTAATATTTTTCTTCTTCCATCTGATTTATTTTGTTTAACATGACAGCATATAGATCCAAGGTGCACAGAGATATTGTATGTTTTCTTATAGTTGAGTAGTCACTCTTCATACATACCACATTATTTGTCCATTTGTCTGGCCATTAGACATCTGTCATTGACATTGAACTTGAAAATAGTGGGGTTCAAAGCTACCACTACTATATAGGTAGCACTGCACTATACATACCTTTTCAAATTATTTTATGTTATTTGGGAAAAATACCAAGTTTAGCCCAAGCTCCCCCAGGCAATAAAGTACATCAATAATAAATTCTCTCTTTACCATTGTATCACCTATAGCACACCTATATGTGCTATATAGCATGTGTATAACATATATAGTGTGTATCTATACATATATACACACACACAGAGATATGTATATATATATGGCGTATATAGCACCTATAGCATTTGAGGCCAAATTAGTGGTAGAAAATCTGCCCTAAATCTTCTCCAGAAGCCCACTTATCCTTATTAATTATTTTGTTAAGCTTTCCCAAATAATTAATATTGGCTTAATTTGACCATGAGACTTAATCTTGGCCCTGCTCTCAGGGATAGCTCAAGGCTGAAGCTGAAGGACCATATATGGTGCCTAGGTTTGAGCCTGTGTCAGTGCAAAAGACAGTCTTTTTAGAGTAAGGTATCTCTAGTTTGTATCAATAGATTAACACATATTTTCTTCAATAAAATCAGTCAAAAAACTATCACATGCTGAATTCGATTCTAGAATTTTGGAAATATAACACCATATATATACCCATATATATATTAGCTATTTATTTATTTTAAATATTGATATTTATAATTATTAGTACTGGGATCAAATTTAAGCTATACCACTGTCCTTACTAAGTCTAAAATTATACCAGATATCAAGTAGATCAGTGAATATTTGTCAATGAGCAAAGAAAAAGATACTTTGAAAACACAAAAAATATGTTTTGATTTCCCATGTAAATTTTGTTTTGAAGACATTATTTCATATGTCTATGAAAGACACAAGAAGGAAAAGAATTTCATGTAACAGGAATTGATATAATGTCTCCCAAATGTTCAGTAATTGTTGACCAAATATTTGGGTAAATAATAGAAGCTAAATCTGATACAATTATGTCTACTGGAAATGATCATATCACGTATCTGAGACCTTCTTAAGTTTAAAGCCAATGCTTATGTATGAGCTTTTTCTTATCTATTTTGTAAATCTGTAAGTGGATCTACTTGTAGAATTTGTAGATTTCTCATCTATTGGCTCTGTCATCTAAGACTTCTATATCTATTCTAGCACAAAAATATGTTTTAAAACATCCAGACTTACCCAGCAGGATTTTTAATTTCCAAAGATTTTACTAGTACTGATATGATAAAAGCCCAAAGTCCAAGTACTTATTTCAACACTACTGATTATTGAATCTGAAATGACTGATTTTCCTTGTGATTTTTCACATTTTAAGTAAAGTAAGAAAATAATTCATTTTTTAGTCAGTTTGTAAAACACTTACAATCATCTACTGAAAAAATATTAATGTGGAGTCATAAAATATTGGTTAATAACAGAGGAATTTTGGAAGCAGTAAGTGGAAATCACTATGTAAGTTTTATAGGAGGAAAAAGATGTATGTAAATATTATATGACTATAAGGCAAAAAAATTGTGAGTTAATTTCATATATATAATTAAAAATACTAGCAACTTTATTTAATGCTTGCTTGGTGAAACATTCAACAACTTTCCTAGATTCATTTACATTGCTCTTAGATAAGCCATATTTGGACTTTTAATGGAAGATAGTAAAGCTAATGGTAATCACATGCTCCATTTACATAATATATTTCAACTTCCTGCTTGAACTACTTTCATGACATTGATCTCATTTTTCTTTTTGGTGACATTCTTGAGGTAAGTAATTTAAAAGATATGATATAAGACCATAATTTGCTACAAATAATCATGTGAAAGAAAATTACCAACACCAACTGAAGTACTCAATTATCAGTATATGTCTTTAGTTTTATTTACTTATTTATTTATTTTGCTTTTTTTGGGTCATACCACACCCCGGCAATGTTCCAGGGGTTTCTCCTGGCTCTGCACTCAGGAATTACTCCTGGTGGTGCTCAGGGAACCATATGGGATGCTGCGGGGATCAAACCGGGCTGACATGGGCCGGCCCGATACCAAGGCAAACACCCTACCCGCTGGCCCTTCCTCCAGCCCCTCTTTGGTTTTAATTTTGGAGGGCATGTTACAGCTTAGTTGCCTTTATATGTAACATAATGTGGGACTGGTGGAACCTATTGATCACGCCATTCACTTGCTGTTTCAGACATTCCAGTTCTAACCATACCTAAACCTCAGGAACTTTCTATGCTAAATCAAGCAGATAGTTCTCTGTTTCTATCTTTGTCTCTCTCCTTCTATTGTGGGCCCTGGCCAGCAGCCCCCAGCACAAATGAGGAAGACCTAAATCTTGCCGGGCTTCATCTCTGTGGAAAAAGGAGAGGATGGACTTAGGAGAAACTCTGCCTTGCCGCTGCTGAGAAAGGAAAGAAAGAAAGAATGACACCAAAGCAGAAGGGAGTTCTGGATAACAGCACTCCATTTTACTGGACCTAATTTAGCCTTTACGCTCAAATATACACTATTTGGGTGGATGGGGTACAAGCACACATGACCGGTTTTAGTAAGCCCTAGACTGCCAGGGAAGCTGCTGGGGTCCCAGAAGGTGTCAAGACAGAAGTTCTCTTCTACCTCCGAGGTGCGCGGAGAACAGATGAAAACTCACGAGTCTGGTGCAGTTCAGAAAGACATTTAATAGTACAAAGTTCTTACACCGCACTCCTATATGTAATGAACAAGCTCTAGCTCTGATGGGACTTCACTGTATGCTGGCTTCCAGTTCATCGTTATTTGCTCGAGTGAGCTGTAACATCCCTTATGACCTGTCTCACGCAGCCAAGTAGAGCCAGGGGCACCAGCTTGCTCCAGGAACATCCAGAGCCTCAGCCATTCCATCAGGTCATGAGAATGAGGTCTAGTGTAGTTGGCATTTCAAATAAGACACGGGTAGCTTGCCAGGCTCTGCTGGTGTGGGTAGCAGCCTCTTGTGGTCGTCTCAAAATCCAGCGATTGACGAACCACGGGCCCCTTGCGACCTTTGAGCCAGGCTGTGATACGGGATCGATCTGCTGATGGAGTTCAACCGGGGAAGTCCGGATGTGGAAGAAAATGGAGCCCTCATGGAGTTGGGGTTGTCTGGCATGTTTTGAGGCTCTGCTGGGGTGGCTGACCAGAGGCTACCTGAACCTGCCCTCCCGGGCACACCATGAGTGATGGGGCACGCAGGAGAGACAGCTCTGCCCTTGTCTGTCTCTGGATCTAAAATAATTGGGTTAGAAAAGACAACTGCAGAGTGGATCTCGTTGAGCTGGGAATTGATGGCTGGTCAGCCTATGGAATTCTGACAGGGTAAGTCGGAGTAAAAGCTGGAGCACTCATAGAGTGTGGGAGATTTATCACAGCTTCTTGTGAGGCTCTGCTGGGGTGGCTGCAGCCAGGCCCCAGACTACCATCATCACTGCATAGTGCCTCATGAGCGATTAGGCTGGAAGAGACAATGCTGCTTTGCTACATGTCTGTCTCTGGATCCCAGCATACCTGGAGTCAATTGAACTGCTGCAGAGTAGGATGTAAGTAGGCTGGGCTGTGATAGGCTGAATCACCAGTTGGTTTTCTAATCCAGAGGATGTCCGGATGTGGAAAATGGAGGCCTTCCATGGGTGAGGGTTTGTCTGTGACTTTGTTATTGAGACTCTGCTGGGATAGCGGGCCGAGGCCAGAACCTGCCATCTCTCCCGGAAGCCTCCTGGCGAAACCTGGGCACGGGAGAGCCTGCAGCAGCTCTGTCCCGTAACCTCTGTCTCTGGATCAGCATACCTGGGCCAGATTAAGAACTTCTGCAGGGGGTGGGTCTCGTTGAGCTGGAGCTGTGATACTGAGGCTGATCTGCTGATGGTCTGATGATGGGAAGATGTCAGATGTGTGGAATATAGGCCTTCATGGAGTGGGGAGTTTTCTGGCTTGTTATGAGCTCTGCTGGAGTGTTGGGCCAGGGCTAGAACCTGCCATCCCTCCTGGGCGCCTCCTGAGCGGCTGGGCTGCAGGAGAGCTGATCCTTCTGCCCATGTCTGTCTCCTGAGATCGGCATACCTGGGCCGAATTAAGGGCTGCTGCAGGTTGGATCTCGATGAGCTGGGCTGTGATAGGCTGGTCTGCTGATGGAGGTCTGTTGAAGGGGAAGTCTGGATAATGAAAATGGTCTGGGCTAAGACCATCTACAGAAAGAGCTCCCACACCAAGAGAGGATCTCACCGAGGATGAGTCCTACCCAGAAGGAGCAAAGGCCAAGAGCAAAACCAAAAGCAAAAGCCAAAATCCTCAGGGCCAAAAGCCGAAAGTAGAAAGACTGAAGCGGCCTCAGGTCAGTCCTTATACACCAAAGTAATCCACGGAGGGAGGGTCACTGCTCAACAAGAACCCTAAGCAGAGTATAGTGATGCCACACCCTTTACGGTATAAACAATATAGTTATGGGACTAATCCTTGGATTATCTCTTATGTAAAACACTAGAGAATGCTGATATAAAGTAATACATCTTAATTTCATGAGCTTCATGCAATCTAAATGGTTTCCCTTAAGGTCACACTTCTATGATCATCTGCACCAGGGTGATTCTGAGTATCTTGTTCTCGTGTATGAAAGAGGTCATACTCACCTGCTTAGAGCAGAAACTAGTATGATCCTTCCTATAATCTTCCCTATATAGTCTCAGCGTAGCCAGGATGGTAGTCTACTGGTAAATTCTAACTTTGTCTTCCACGTTGGGTGCACGATGGGTGTAAAGAGGAGCTATTGTGCCCAATCTAGAAAACATAGAAATATTGGTAGATGCATAATACAGAAGTTATTCAGTCAAAGGTGACTTCTTTGTCTTACCTCTAGCAGTGAGAACTTTCATAGAAGAGAGGTCTCATTAAGAATGAACCTTGGCTTAAATTGATTAAGCTGGGAGTGGGCAAAACAACAAAACTCCCCAGAATAGCTAAACCTGTCCTCCAACACTGGATCATTGTAACAGATAACAAATCTTTGCAACAAATGACAATTACAGATTTAGCGCATTGCATGTATCATTTGCAGGTAGTGATCGTTGATTTTATATACCTGTGATCAGATTTAGAGACCAGGCATATTCTGCCTCACATTTGCTTGGATATGCACAGATGTTTTGGATGTGCCATATGGGCAGGGGCCATTTCTGGAGTAACACCCTTAGGGTCTTGTGACAGGAAAATGCTGGACCCCCTAAGGCTGGCATCTCAGGAACTAACACCCTTCTGAAGTTATTACTTTCTCCCCATATCTCCCGTGAGGATTAAGAGTTTGAGCTAGACAATATGGTGAATGACAATTATTTGAGTGAGCCTAACAAGGTTTGAAAGTGTATAATGACTATAAAATAACCATTAAGATTTCTTTTTGTATATTAGCAATCAATTACCAGAAACTGAAATTGATTTATATCTACTATTGCACCAAACCACATCAAAGCTTAAATCTTGTAGAATAAATTTGCTTTAGAAATATTAGCGAAATATGAAACCACAACAAATTTCCCCATCTATACATTTTCATTATGTAGAGATTATCAAGTTGAATATAGTTTTTATGTACAAATAAGTATCCAGAATAGTCAAAACCATTTAAAGGGTAAAAAAATTGTGTTAAGGAGTACTTAAATCATCATACAATCATAAACTATAAACAGTCGAGTAAAACATGGGAATATAATCAAGAGTGTAGAAATAGAGTCACACACATAATTTAATTTGATTATTGATAAAGAAGTGTTATGAGGACTCATTTTGTAATGTCAGTGGTCACAGGACACTCCAATCCCAAGATAGTTGGTAGATATTTGGAATAATTCTATGAATGCTTTGGGAAGAAATGCCTATTTAAACTGGGGACATCTAGTAATGTAGATGGCATTCTATTTAATAGATAAATATTACATGCCAGTGGTGAGACCTCAGTAAAACAGATTCAGTTTCTCCCTAAAGGGGACTTTTCCTGTAGCAAGTCCACGCTGTTTATCTTCTCTGAAGATTTGAACTTTCTCACCTCTATTAGCACATAAGTCAATAAACGTATAATAAATCTTTTCCTATGTACCATGCCATTTTCTTTTGGGTTCTTTTCTCTAAGGGCCCTGACTAATTCACATACTAAGATAAATTATTGTTGAAGGACGATATCTTATTTTTTAATTTTTATTGTACCATGAAACATACAATTACAATATATTTCATTACCTGGGTTTCCATCATACACATTGCTTACACACTAAGCACCTGTTCCTCCACTAGTTCCCTATTCCTATTCCCACAACCAAGTCCACAGAATTCCACTCCTCCCCCCCAGCCTGCCTCTATGAAGGAATTGCACTTTTTCTCTCTCTTTCTTCTCTCTTTCTCTCTCTCTCTTCTGCCCATCATCTTCTCTTCCACTTATGGCTTGCCCTAACTTTTAGGGTTTATCATAAAAATCCTTTAGTGTACATTCAATGCTGAGTTCTAGTTTGACATTACTATTTTCCACAATTAGTAGAACACTGGTATATATTTACATCCCATTAATGAGTGCAGTAATTCTATATCTGTCCTTTTTCCTTCAGAATAATTTCACTCAGCATGATAATATCCATGTCCATCCATTTACAGGTAAATTTCATGACTTCACTTTTTCTGACAGCTGCATAGTATTCCATTGTGTAGATGTACCACAGTTTCTTTAGCCAGTCTTCTGTTCTCGGAAATTCAGGTTGTTTCCTGACTCTGACTATCATAATAGATAGTGTTTCTTCTGTGTGTTTTTTGGTCCTCCAGGGAATAAACCCATGAGTAGTATTGTCTGGGGCAAATGGGAGCTCAATATCAAGTTTTTGGAGAAATGTCCACAATATGTTTTCCAAAAAGGGCTGGACCAGGAGGCATTCCCACCAACAGTGCCCTTTCTCCCCTACATTCATGCCAGCACTGGTTGTTTTTGCTCTTTTGAATGTGTTCCAGTCTCTGTGGTGTGAGATGATACCTCATTGTTTTTTGATTTGCATCTCCCTGATGATTAATGATGAAGAGCACTTTTCATGACTTTTGTACATTTGAATTTCTTCTTTTTGGAACACACTGCGCTGTTATTTTCTCCCCATATTTTTACGATAAGGTTGGCTGTTTTTCTTCTCGTAAATTTCTACCAATTGCCCAATATATCATGGATATTAACCCTTTATCAGATGAGCATTGGGTAAATATTCTTTCTCAAGTCTGTGAGCACAAAAACAATATTTTGATGCCATTATTTTTTGAGGTGCGAAGCATTTTCACCTCCAATAAATAACCAAAAAAATTTAGGAAATGTGAAGCGAAGAAAGACTCTTCAACAAATGGTGCTGAAATCTGGACAATAACATGCTGAAAAAAAGGACTTAGCTCTCCTTCTAACACCATGCACAAAAGTCAGATCAAAATGGATTGAATCTCAACATCGAACTTGCTGGTGTCTATAAAGTAAACTGAAAACATAGGAAAAACGCTCTATGACATCTAAACAAAGGCATCTTCAGGGCTGAACTACCACTACGACAAAACCGAGATCAACAATGATAAACAAATGGGATTATATAAAACAGGATACATTTCTTTTTGATGTTTGATGCTAAAACATGCATTTACTACAATGAAAAGTTCTTTCTCAACCTAACCTTAGTTAGGTAAAAAATATTTAAAAGTGAGTAGAGCAGATGGGGCCTGTCTTGCACTAATCCACCCTGGTTTCTATCCTGAGCAGAGCCGGAATTGTCATTCCTGAGCACAGAACAGGACGTGACCCCTGAGCATGTGAAGGTAACCAAAGGCCAACATTTTTTAATAAAGAAGTGCTATGGAAGATATACCAGCTCTATGAAGGGCCATACACATTGTAATGCTTTCACCACATGCCCATACTCAGCTTAAGAATTTTTGACAGAGAGGCACACTGGACTGTACTCAGGGCTTCCTCCTGGCTCTCTGCACACAGGGATCACTCCTGATTGGAGCTGGGGAGACAGTATAGGGTCCTGGAGGATGAAAACCTTCAAGATTAGTCCAAGTACAAGACAAGCATCCTGCACACTGAACAATCACTCAGACTCCCTAATTAACTTTATGTGTGTCAAATTAAAAAGCCACTTGGAAGAACTGTATAGCAGTTCTTTTTAGAAATCAATAGGGGTTTTAGGGACCATGTACCTTACATGTTCCACATACTTCTCTCTTTCCACTCTCTAAAAACTAAGCCTGTGTTCTCTCTTCCAAACCTTTTACACTTCTCCCTACAACACACACTTTTCCCCTCTCAATCTTTGTGAGGAAAGAAATATAACTTTATTTTTATGTATTAAACATGTGTTTATTTATATAGTATATTTCTACATATTTATATATATATTATATATTTTAATTTTATACAATATATTTATATTTTGTCTATGCACTTAAAATATAAATATTCTATATATTTATTATATATTTATCTATTAAAGTTATATATTAAGTATAACTTTCAATAGAAACTTTCTGAATATTTAAAGGATTAAATAAATGAAATGAATTCTTTATAAATAATAAGTGAAATGAATAAAATTTGGTCATTTTAAAAGTTAAACTGTATGTCATATATAAATATTAATATAATACACAGTAATATACCACCATCAATAAAATAAATACTGAAAATCACATAATTTGGTAAAAAAAATATATAGACTATATAAAATATGAAAATTATATTTATATAAAACAAATAATCTATTAAAATAGGTTTTCCCTTTACTCAAAATTATATAATTACCAAGTGGAACATATATCTTACAAAGCATGCCAGTTTTATATTTATCAATCATATGGTAATAGAGTTTTAAATTAAAACAATATAAAAAGAAACGTACTTCGCCCAGTGACTTTAGAAACAGCATGTCTTCGAGTTCTGCTTGGGATTGATTAGACAAGACTTTTGTTGAGTTAGTTTTTATGACTACTGGGAGTGCGTAATAGTCCTCCCAAACATAACCACAGTCCAGGCACAACCAAATATAAGTTTGGTTGTTCAGACCACCTAATCACAAACAACACACATCACTAATGGTAGTTACAATACAGGTACAGTTTTGCATCAAATATAGCGTACTAATTGTTAGGATTAACCACTTTTCTCGCAATGAAGTAAAAACCTCTATGATGAATTCTTATTACAGTGATGAAACTTATAAAATTTGAAACAAAAAATTCACAGAAACTACTTTTTAAGTTTTTACTGTAATGAGGATAGCAAAACAATAGCTTCGAATCAAAGGAGAGCAATATCTAATTAAATCTGTTTCTGCAAATGACTCTGATGTTTATTGGAGTTCTGTTTTCCCTTTTTCATTCATGTTATATATTCATTCATTCAACATGCTGTAATTTAAATTTAAAATATTCAGGGTTATAGGATAATTAGGAAATCAAAATAGGAACTTTCAATTTCACTGCAATAATAACTGGGAATACACTTGGATCTATAATTTTTTATTGAGATTTAAAATCTAAGTTAGCTATGTGAAAATTTTGTGATTCATTTGATGCAAGCTTTAGAGATAATAATTCTAATCAATACTCTATTTTTTGATTTGCACAGTGTGTACCCAGCAATACTCAAGGGTTATTCTTGGCTCTGAAGACTCAGACATTACTCCTGGGGATGCTGGGATAATTATATGGAGGCTGAGGATTCGAACCTCGGTGGCCACATGCATAGCAAAACCCCTTGTACTTTACTGTTGTTCAACCCCTAAGTAAGGCTTTTAAATACATGAATCACCAAATTAGATAGATGACTGTTTAAATACAGATTATTATTTGAGGAATTTGGGAGTGATTTAAGATACAAATTTTCAACCCATTCTAAAATGGGAAAATTAGACTTTATTGCTGTTGTGCAAAATCTTACAAATGGGTGATTTTAAACAATGCTGTGTTTATTTAAGGTTCTATTTTATGTCAGAAATCAATGTAAAACAAAATGCATGTTCCTTCTAGAGGCTTCATAAATTAAACTGTTTGCCAGCGAACTTCTTGCATTCCTTCTAACCATTTTCTTAACCAAATGTCTTGAAAATTCCCTTCCATCTTTTTTTTTATGGGGGTGGTCACCAGAAATGCTCAGGGTTACTCCTGGCTCTACACTCAAATTACTCTTGATATTGCTCAGGGGACCATATGGGCGATTGAACTCACATTAGTGTCTTACAGGAAAATGTCCGACCCGTTATGCTATCGTTCCTGCCTCCCTTCCATCTTTTTTAAGGCATCTTTGTGGACTAGGATAAAGAGGCATATGTTTTCATTCACATATAAGAATACTGTGTGTTTTGTTACATAACTTTGGCTGACATCTGAAGTTAGAGTATGATTTAGGGAGCCAAAGGAGACCTGACACTTTGTAGTTTCAAGTGAGATGAATTCTAAGACATGCTGCCTTGATGTCCAGACTTATTTGTTGGTATGTAGTAAAGCCTCTACACAAACTCAGTGAAAGATATCTGGAACTCTGAGTCAGAGGGTCTGAGGACCCATAGAAAAGTGACTGAGGAGCTCTATGCTTGGATGACTAAGATTTTAAAATTCAGAAGGAATAAATCACGTAGATTCGACTTCCAAGAGTGTACTTTGATTTATCCAAGAGCTCATTGTGGTCCATATGGCAAAGCCAGAGAAAAATCCTCTGCCAAGGGGGTGGGGTGGGGAGGCGTGCTTAAAGCACAAGAGGAATGATACAATGTTCTTGGAACAAAGCTCACACCAGGCAAGGAAGCTGAGTAGAGAGATAACTTGCTAAATTTTATCAGAACCTAACTAACTTGGGAAAGAAGCTCTAGTTCAAACCTCAACTGCAGTCCACTCAACCATTTAATTATTCTTTGTCACATCAGATGGGGTATGTGTGTGTGTGTATAATGTGTCTGTGTGTGTGCTATGCATGTGTGCTCTCTGTGTGCTACATGGCTTATGTGATATGTTACATTGTGTGTGTGAAGTGTGGTGAGCCTTGGAGTAATAATCAAAAACATTTTTAAGATCAAGAGACTCCATTATCCATAAGTATAAAATGCCTTTGAAATGTTTTATATATATATACATATACATATATATGTATATATATATATATCACTAACTATCACTTGTCTTGCTGTTCATCGGTTGCCAGGCAGGCACCGGCTGGCATCTCCCATGTTCTGTGGCGTGCCAGTGTGAATCAAGGGCATCTGCTCTCTTTTCTAGAAACATGAAGAGCCTCACACTGTCTGTTCAGGTCATGAGAATGAAGTCTATAATTATTTACTGGTTGGCATCAGGCCTTACAGGTAACTGTGAGGAGCTCTGCAGCGAAGGTGGGATAATTTCGGTGGCAGGCTCTGAGTTTGTGCTGATGAACCACACAAAGGGAAGGGTAAGCTTTCTCTTGGGTGGAGCTCTGACATGGGCTCTGGAGTTCAGATGTTGCAAATGGTTTCCCTCATGAATTGTGGGGGTTCCTCTGGCTTCTTGAGAGCTCTAGTGTGTGGAATGGAGCCAGGGCTAGAACTTCGCCTTCCATCCCGGATGTCTCATGATCAGCTAAGCACAGAGGGAGAGTCGGTAGCAGCTCTGACCCATGTATCTCTCATTGACAGATAGTTATATATATATATATATATACTATATATATATATATATATATACTCTGCTATATATGTATATATATTATATAATATAATATGTGTATATATATATTCACTTGATCACCTGACATCCCGTTATTCATCGATTTGCTTGAGCGGGTGCCAGCAACATTTCCATTTGACCTATCATGTGCCAGTGGCCCAATGGCATCTGCTTTATTCAGGAATAGAAAGAGCCTCAAACCATTCTTTGTTAGGGTTTTTATTAAACATTTTATTATACCACCATGAGATATACAATTACAACGTTGTTCATGTTTGGAGGTTTCGGTCACATAGTGTTCCAGCACCCGCCCTCCACCAGTGCCCATTTCCCACCACCAATGTCCCCAATTCCCTCCCCCTCCCATAGCCTGCCTAAATGGCAGGTTCTTTATCTCTTTTCTCTCTCCTCTCTCTCCCTTCCTTCTCTACACATTGTGGGTTGCACTACATACACTTAGAAGCCATCATGTGCATTTTTTTGCCTGTATTTAATGCTCAGTTCTAGGTTGGTATTAGCCCTTTCGACATTTATTCACACATGTTCCCTTCTCTGTCTTACCTAACCTCTGACTCCCCAACACGTTTGCGGTAATTTCCACTTTTGGTAAGACCACCTGATATATTTATGTCATGCAAATAAATGCAGTCATTCTATGTCTCTCTCTTTCCTTCTGACTAATTTCACTCAACATGATCCTTTCCATGTCCATCCATTTATAGGCAAATTTCATAACTTCATTTTTCCTAACAGCTGCATAGTATTCCATTGTGTAGATGTACCACAGTTTCTTTATCCAGTCATCAGTTCTCGGGCATACTGGTTGTTTCCAGGTTCTGGCTATTGTGAATAGTGCTGCTATGAAAATAAAAGTGCGGATTGTGTTTCCGCTGTGTGTTTTTTGGCTTCCCAGGGTATATTCCCAGGAGTGGTATGGCTGGGTCAAAAGGGAGCTCAATTTCTAGTCTTTGGAGGAAATGTCCATATTGTTTTCCAGAAAGGTTGTACAAGTCGACATTCCCACCAACAATGTATGAGAGTCCCTTTTTCCCACATCCACGCCAGCACTTGTTGCTTTTTACCCTTTTGGATATGGGCCAGTCTCTGTGGTGTGAGGTGATATCTCATTGTTGTTTTGATTTGCATCTCTCTGATGATTAGTGATGATGAGCATTTTTTCATATGCCTTTTGGCCATTCGAATTTCTTCCTTGTCAAAGTTTCTGTTCATCTCTTCTCCCCATTTTTTTATGGGGTTGGCTGTTTTCTTCTTATATAGCTGTACCAGTGCCTGATATATCCTGGATATTAACCCCTTATCAGATGGGTATTGGGTGAATATTCTTTCCCCATTCTGTGGACTGCCTTTCTATCTTGGTCACTGTTTCTTTTTGAGGTGCAGAAGCTCTTTAGTTTCATGTAGTCCCATATGTTTATCTTTTCTTCTAGTTGCTTTGTTAATGGTGTTTCACCTTTGAAGATGTCTTTAGCTTCAATGTCGTGGAGGGGTTTTTCCTATATTTTCTTCAATGTACTTTATGGATTCAGGTCTGATATTGAGATCTTTAATCCATTTTGATCTGATTTTTGTGCAAGGTGTTAGACACAGGTCCAAATTCATTTTTTTACATGTAGCTGTCCAGTTTTCCCAGCACCACTTGTTGAAGAGGCTTTCCTTACTCCAGTTTGGACTCTTTGCACCTTTATCAAAGATTAACTGATCATGTCTTTGAGGGTGGGTGTCAGGATACTCAACTCTATTCCATAGGTCCACAGGTCTGTTTTTATTCCAGTACCACGCTGTTTTTATTACTGCTGCTTTGTAGTACAGTTTGAGGTTGGGAAAGGTGATGCCCTCCCATCTTCTTTTTTCCCAAGGATTGCTTTAGCTATCCGTGGGGGGTTTATTATTCCATACGAATTTCAGGAGTGTTTGGTCAATTTCTTTAAAGAATGTCATGGGGTATCCTTATAGGAACCGCATTGAATCTGTACAAAGCTCTAGGGAGTATTACCATCTTGACAATGTTAATTCTCCCCATCCATGAGCAGGGAATGTGTTTCCATTTCCTCGTGTCCTCTTTTATTTCTTGAAGCAGTGTCTTGTAGTTCTCTTTGTATAGGTCCTTTACACACTTGGTTAAGCTGATTCCTAGGTATTTGATTTTCTGTGGCACAATTGTGAATGGAATCGATTTCTTAATATCCCTTTCTTCTCTTTTTTTTATTTGTGTATAGGAAAGCCACCGACTTTTTGGGTATTGATTTTGTACCCTGCCACTCTACTATATTACATATCTATTGTTTCTAAGAGTTTTTTGGGTCGAGAGTTTAGGGTTCTCTAAGTATAATATCATGTCATCTGCAAATAATGATAGCTTGATTTCTTCCTTGCCTATCTGGATGCCCCTTAATGTCCTTTTCTTCTCTGATTGCTATGGCGAGTACTTCCAGTACTATATTGAATAAAAGAGGTGAGAGAGGGCAACCTTGTCATGTTCCTGATCTTAAGGGGAAGGCTTTCAATTTTTCCCCATTGAGAATGATACTCGCTGTGGGCTTTTGGTAGATGGCTTTGACTATCTTGAGGAAGCTTCCCTTCAATTCCCATTTTTCTGGAGGGTTTTAATCATGAATGGGTGCTGGATCTTGTCAAATGCTTTTTCTGCATCTATTGATAGGATCATATGGTTTTTATTTTTTCTCTTATTGGATATGATGTATTATGTTGATTGATTTGCGAATGTTGAACCATCCTTGCATTCCCGGGATGAATCCTACTTGGTCATGATGTATGATCTTTTTGATGAGTCTTTGGATTCTGTTTGCTAGTATTTTGTTGAAGATCTTAGCATCTGTGTTCATCAAGGAGATTGGTCTGTAATTTTCCTTCTTTGTGTTGTCTCTCCCTGCTTTGGGTATCAGGGTGATATGTGCCTCGTAGAAGCTGTTTGGGAGTGTTTCTGTTTCTTCTATTTCCTGGAAGAGCTTGAACAGGACAGGCAGTAGGTCCTCCTTAAAGGTTTGGTAGAATTCTCTAGTGAACCCATCTGGACCTGGGCTTTTGTGTTTGGGCAGACTTTTAATTACTGTTTCAATCTTCCTCGATGGTGATAGGCTTATTCAGGTATTGGAGGTCTTCTTGTTTCAATCGTGGGAGGTTATAGGACTTCAGGAATTTATCCATTTCTTCTAGGTTCTCATGTTTCGTGGCATACAGGTTCTCAAAGTAATCTCTGATGATCTTTTGATTTCTGTCTTTTCTGTTGTGATGTCACCATTTTCATTTCTGATTCTGTTTATTTGGGTTCTCTTTTTCCTGTCCTTACAAGTCTTGCCAGTGGCTTGTCGATCTTGTTTAATTTTTCAAAGAACCAGCTCTTGGTTTCCTTAATCTTTTGGATTTTTTTTTTGGTTTCCAGCTCGTTGATTTCCTCCCCTAAGTTTTATTATTTCCTTCCTTCTGCCCGGGTTGGGCTTCTTTTGTTGGTCTTTTTCTAATATTTTCAGCTGTGAGGTCAGGTTATTTATGTGGGCCCTTTCTTTCTTCCTTATGAATGCTTGCAGAGCTATGAACTTTCCTCTTAACACAGCTTTTTGCTGTGTCCCACAAGTTCTGATAGTTGGTATCTTCATTGTCATTTGTTTCTAGGAATCTTTGGATTTCCTGTTTGATTTCTTCTATGACCCATTTGTTGTTCAGCAGTGAGCTGTTCAGTTTCCAGGTGTTTGGTTTGACTCCCTGCTTCTGTGTATGGTTAACTACTATTTTCAGTGCATCATGATCTGAAAAGATAGTTGACACAATTTCTATCTTTTTTATTTTGTTGAGGTATGCTTTGTGGCTCAGTATATGGTCTATCTTGGAGAATGTCTCCATGTGCACTGGAAAAAATGTGTATTCAGCTTTTTTGGGGATGAAAAGCCCTGTATATATCAACCAGCTCTCTTTCTTCCATTTCTTCCTTCAGGTCCAGTATTTCCCTGGTGAGTTTCAGTCTCGCCGATCTATCCATAGTCGATAAGGCAGTGTTGAAGTCTCCCACTATTATTGTGCTACTGTTAATGTCTTCTTTGAGGTCTATTAATAGTCGTTTTAAGTATTTTGCTGGCCCCTCACTTGGCGCATATATGTTTAGTAGTGTGATTTCTTCCTGGTATACATACCCTTAATTATTAAGAAATGGCCTTCATTGTCCCCTTTTAACCTTTTTCAGCCTGAAGTCTATATTGTCAGATACGAGTATGGCCACACCCGCCTTTTTGGAGGAGTTGTTTTGTGCGTGGAGAATGGTCTTCCAGCCTTTGACTTTGAGTCTGTGTTTGCTCTTGATTATTCAGATGTGTTTCTTGTAGGCAGCAGAATGTTGGATTCAGTTTTTTAATCCATTTTGCCACCCTGTGTCTCTTAATTGGTGCATTTAGAGACCGCTGTTACAGAGAATTTTTGTCATTGGATTTTGTACCATCTTTCTCTGTTTAAACTTGTTGTGGTTTTGGGTTGTCTTATTTTACAATAGACCCTTCAATCCTTCTTTTAAAGTTGGTTTTGAGTCTATGAATTTCCTGAGTTGTTGTTTATCCATGAAGTTGTGTATCTTTCCTTCACATCTGAAAGTAAGTCTAGCTGGGTAAAGCATTCTTGGTGAAGCCTGCAGTTCATTGAGTCTTTTCACAATATCCACCATTGTTTTTGGGCTTGGAGTGTTTCATCTGAGAAGTCTGCTGTAAATCTCAGGGATGCTCCTTTGTATGTGATTTCCTTCTTTGATCTTGCTGCTTTCAGTATTCTATCTCTGTCTATCATTTTTGTCATTTTAATAAGGATGTGTCCTGAGTATTCTTATTGGGGTTTCTCTTAGCTGGTATTCTATGTGCCTCCTGTATCTGGAAGCATGCTTTTTCAGTTCAAGAACTTCTCAGCAATGATGGCATTGACAGTTTCCTTTTCTCTCCATCAGGGTTTTCTTCTTGCCCTTCTGGGACCTTCCTAATGTTGGCTATGTTGTTCCTTTGGCTTCATCCCGATTTTCTCTGGTAGTCTGTTCAGTGATTGTGAGTCTTTTTTTCCATCTTCATGTTGTTCTCACAGAATCTCTGAACCTCGTCTTCGAGATCACTCAATTCTTTTCCTCTAGTAGCTGTTATTCTGCTTTGGAGGCCTTCCCTGTGTTTTTCAGTTCACTTACCTTATTTTTTATTATCTGTTATTTCTGCTGCATTTTGGTCTGAAATTTTCATTCTGCTCTCATGTCCTCCAGCATTTTACTGACTTTGTATTCCATTGTTCTTTGAGTTCCTTGTGCATCTTCTTTAAACTTGAGTTTCCTTCACTAAATTCCTTTTTCAGAGAGGGTTATTATATTATTATTGTTGGAATTCATCTGGTATTATATTACCTTCAGTTAGATCTTGAAGAATTCTGTGTTGCTACCATAATGGCGACTATACGTTGAATTTTGAAATGTGTGTTCTGGGTGACTAAGTCGCACGAGTTAGTAGGTCGCCTGAATTACTTTTGCAGTTAGGGTTGTAAGTAAAGCAAAAGTGTAGGAACAATGCTCAAGTGGTATCTCAGGTAGATGAATGTTACTGCCGTGGATGTGCTTAACATCTGCTGTTTTTCGATTTGGGTATCGGTGGGTGGGTACAGAGTCAGGGGTAGTGGTGGAGGAAGTACAGTGGAGAATCCGAAAAGAATTGGTTGTCTTGCTGGTCCCCTTCACAAGTTACAGCCCGCTATGCTCAAAGGAGCTGACTCAGGGGCTGCCCACCATGGGATACCTGGTGGGGAGGCGGGAGGCTTCTGGGTGTCGGGGCAGATG
>JAJIBD010038642.1:0-18808 GCA_021461705.1 Cryptotis parvus
GAAGAAAGGAAAGAAAGAGAGAAGGAAGGAAGAAAGGAAGGAAGGAAGGAAGAAAGGAAGGAAGGAAGGAAGGATGGAAGGAAGGAAGGAAGGAAGGAAGGAAGGAAGGAAGGAAGGAAGGAAGGAAGGAAGGAAGGAAGGAAAAGAAGGAACTTTATCTCCAAAGAACTCTAAATATGATACTTATTCCACTATTGTCCTGTGAGGATCTCTCCACTCCCTATCACCGAATTACTATCTTTTCTCAGATTTGCCCTTTGTGTTTTTTTTCATTTTGTGTTTTTCAAACTTAATGCAATCTTTTGCCTAAAGCACAATATCATGCTGACTTAAGTCTTTCTATTTATCTTTCAGAAAAAATAAATTGACTCTATCTTTGAAAATAAATTGACTCTATCTTTGAAGGAAGGAAGGAAGGATGGATGGGAAGGAAGGAAGGAAGGAAGGAAGGGAGGAAGGAAGGAAGGAAGGAAGGAAGGAAGGAAGGAAGGAAGGAAGGAAGGAAGGAAGGAAGGAAGGAAGGAAGGAAGGAAGGAAGGAAGGAAGGGAAGGAAGGAAGGAAGGATGGGAAGGGAGGGGAGGAAGAGTTCTGGTTTATATATGTATGTATTTAACGTGGCTATTTGTGTCCTGAGTAACGAACGGTACTCAGGAGTTATTCTCACTTCTGCACTCAGGAATTACTCCTGTCATTGCTCAAGGGACCAATTGTGATGTCGTGGATTGAACCTGATCTGCCTTGTACAAGGAAGATGCCCTATCCTCTGTATTATCGCTCAAGTCTGGAGATGGAATTTTTAATTTTATGACAGCTTTAAATATATAGTATGGGTTCTTTATTAATTATTTTAGAAACACAGATGAACACTAATGCATTTTCATGTCACTTTTTCTAACTATGCTGAATCCATTAATTCAGAAAGATTTTAAGAAAATTATATCTTTGGTTCTGAATCACTTTTGTCTTACTTCCTTCATACTTTTCACTTTGAAGGCATTCTCTTTTTTCCACTTCTCACTTTTTTCCTGCTAAATGTAGCAAATTATGATTTTAAATAAATACTTGTGTATTTACAAGTAATGCTGGTTTTCTAATATACTGCTTCTGCTTTCAAAAATGTTAGTATATAAGGAATTTGATAATTTAATGTCATTTATCTGAATTTGAATCATATAAAGTCATTTTTCTTTTTAAAAAAGTCTCCACCACTTTATGTCTCTTATAGTACACCCCTTCCTTACTTAATATTTAAACCCAAATCCACTTGATAACCTCCTTATTTCCCAGTGTCCAGGGATTTATTTTCATTGGACATTGTCATTTTTTCTTTGCTTCTTTACATTATATATATATAAATGAGATAATTTAATATTTTTCTTCTTCCATCTGATTTATTTTGTTTAACATGACAACATATCGATGCAAGGTGCACAGAACGTAAGCTTTTTATGTTTTCTTATAATTGAGTAGTCACTCTTCATACATACCACATTATTCTTTGTCCATTAATCTGTCATTAGACATCTGTCATTGACATTGAACTTGAAAATAGTCAAGTTCAAAGCTTTACTATTATAGGTAGCACTGCACTATACATACCTTTTCAAATTATTTTATGTTATTTGGGAAAATACCAAGTTTAGCCTAAGCTATTTAAGGCAATAAAGTGCATCAACAATAAATTCTCTCTTTGTATCGTATCACCTATAGCATACCTATATATGCTATATAGCATAAATATAGCATATATAGTGTGTATATATACATATATACACACACACACAGATATGTATATATATATAGCGTATATAGCACCTATAGCATTTGAGGCCAAATTAGTGGTAGAAAATCTGCCTAAAATATTCTCCAAAGCCCACTTATCACTTATTCAATTATTTTGTTAAGCTTTCCCAAGAAAATTAATATTGGCTTAATTTGATATAGGGCTTAATCCTGGCCCTGCTCTCAGGGATGACTCCAGGCAGAACCTGAAGGACCATATATGGTGCCTAGGTTTGAGCCTGTGTCAGTTGCAAAAGACAGTCTTTTTAAGAGTAAAATTATCTCTAGTTTAGTATCAATAAATTAACACATATTTTATTCAATAAAACCAGTCAAAAAACTATCACATGTAAATTCAATTCTAGAATTTTGGAAATGTTTATATATATATATATATATATATATTATTAGCTATTTATTTTATTTAAATATTGATATTTATAGTTATTATTACTGGGATCAAATTTAAGCTATACCACTGCCCTTACTAAGTCTAAAATAATACCAGATATCAATTAGATGTTCAGTGAATATTTGTCAATGAAACAAGGAAAAGATACTTTGAAAACACAAAAAAATATGTTTTGATTTCCCATGTAAATTTTGTTTTGAAGACATTATTTCATATGTCTATAGAAAGACACAAGAAGGAAAAAGGAATCTCATGTAAAAGGAATTGATATAATGTCTTCCAAAATGTTCAGTAATTGTATGACCAAATATTTGGGTAAATAATAGAAGCTAAATCCATCTTTGAATTATGTCTACTGGAAATGATCATATCACGTATCTGAGACCTTCTTAAGTTTAAAACAAATCTTTAATGTATGAGCTTTTTCTTATCTATTTGTAAATCTATAAGTAGATCTACTTGTAGATTTTGTAGATTTATAAATGTCTATTGGCTCTGTCATCTAAGACTTCATATCTATTCTAGCACAAAAAATATGTTTTAAAACATCCAAACTTACCCAGAAGAGTTTTTAATTTCCAAAGATTTTACAAGTACTGATACTGATAAAAGCCCAAAGTCCAAGTACTTATTTCAACACTACTGATTATTGAATCTGAAATGACTGATTTTCCTTGTGATTTTTCACATTTTAAGTAAAGTAAGAAAATAATTCATTTTTTTAGTCAGTTTGTAAAAAAACCTTACTGTCATCTACTGAAAAAATATTAATGTGAGTCATAAAATATTGGTTAATAACAAATTTTGAAGCAGTAAGTGGAAATCACTATGTAAGTTTTATAGGAGGAAAAGATGTATGTAAATATTATATGACTATAAAGGCAAACAAAATTTTGAGTTAATTTCATATATCATAATTAAAAATACACTGGCAACTTTATTTAATGCTTGCTTAAGTGAAACATTAAACAACTTTCCTAGATTCATTTACATTGCTCTTAGATAAGCCATATTTGGCCTTTTAATGGAAGATAGTAAAGCTAATGGTAATCACATGCTCCATTTACATAATATATTTCACTTCCTATGCTGAACTACTTTCATGACATTGATCTCATTTTTCTTTTGATGACATTCTTATGAGGTAAGTAATTTAAAAAAGATATGATATAAGACCATAATTTGCTACAAATAATCATGAAAGAAAATTACCAACACCAACAGAAAATTACTTAATTATCAGTTATATGTCTTTAGTTTTATTTACTTATTTATTTATTTTTGCTTTTTTGGGTCATACCCGGCAATGCTCAGGGGTTTCTCCTGGCTCTGCACTCAGGAATTACTCCTGGTGGTGCTCAGGGAACCATATGGGATGCCAGGGGATCGAACCCGGGCTGACATGGGCCGGCCCGTGCAAGGCAAACACCCTACCCGCTGGGCTATCGCTCCGGCCCCTCTTTAGTTTTAATTTTGGAGGGCATGTAGCTTAAGTTGCCTTTCTATGTAACATAATGTGGGACTGGTGGGAACCTATTGATCACTCCATTCACTTGCTGTTTCAGACATTCCAGTTCTAACCATACCCCTAAACCTCAGGAACTTTTCTATGCTAAATCAAGCAGATAGTTCTCTGTTTCTGTCTTTGTCTCTCTCCCTTCTATTGTGGGCCCTGGCCAGCAGCCCCCAGCACAAATGAGGAAGACCTAGATCTTGCCAGACTTCATCTCTGTGGAAAAAGGAGAGGGATGGACTTGGGAGAAACTCTGCCTTTGCCGCTGCTGAGAAAGGAAAGAAAGAAAGAATGACACCAAAGCAGAAGGGAGTTCTGGATAACAGCACTCCATTTACTGGACACAATTTAAGCCTTTACACTTAAATATACACTATTTGGGTGGATGGGGTACAAGCACACATGACAGGACATTAGAAAGCCCCTGAACTGTCGGGGGAAGCTGCTGGGGTCCCAGAGAGTGTCAAGACAGAGGTTCTCTTCTACCTCCGAGGTCGCCGGAGAACAGATGAAAACTCACGAGTCTGGTGCAGTTCCAAAAGACTTTTAATAGTACAAAAGTTCTTACACAGCACTCCAATATGTAATGAACAAACTCTAGCTCTGGTCCGGACTTCACTGTATCACTGACTTCCAGTTCATCATTGATTTGCTCGAGTGGGCACCAGTAACATCTCCATATGACCTGTCTCATGCAAGTAGAGCCCAAGGGCACCAGCTTGCTCCAGGAACATAAAGAGCCTCAAACCATTCCATCAGGTCATGGGAATGAGGTCTATTGTATTTGGCATTTCAAATAAGACACGGGTAGCTTGCCAGGCTCTGCTGTGTGGGTAGCATACTCTTGTAGTCATCTCAAAATCCAGCATTTTGATGAACCACGAGGCCCTTGCAGCCATGAGCCAGGCTGTGATAGGATGGTCTGCTGATGGAGTTCAACCGAGGGGGAAGTCCGGATGTGGAAAATGGAGGCCCTCATGGAGTTGGGGGTTGTCTGGCATGTTTTGAGGCTCTGCTGGGGTGGCTGACCAGAGCTAGAACCTGCCATCCCTCCCGGGCACCTCCATGAGTGATGGGGCACAGGAAGACAGTAGCAGCTCTGCCCCTTGTCTGTCTCTGGATCAGCATACCTGGGCCGGGTTAAAAAAAAGACAACTGCAGGGGTGGATCTCGTTGAGCTGGGAATTGATAGGCTGGTCAGCTTATGGAGTTCTGACAGGGGTGGGGTCGGAGTAGAAAATGGAGGCACTCATAGGAGTGGGGGTTGTCTGGCTTCTTGTGAGGCTCTGCTGGGGTGGCTGGCCAGGGCTAGACCTACCATCCATCATGGGTGCCTCATGAGCGATTAGGCACAGGAAGAGACAGTAGCAGCTTTGCCCCATGTCTGTCTCTGGATCAGCATACCTGGGTCAAATTAAAAAAGACTGCTGCAGAGTGGATCTTGATGAGCTGGGCTGTGATAGGCTGGTCTGCTGATGGATTTCTGTCCAGAGGGATGTCCGGATGTGGAAAATGGAGGCCTTCATGGAGTGGGGGTTTGTCTGGCTTATTGTGAGGCTCTGCTGGGATAGCGGGCCAGGGCTAGAACCTGCCATCTCTCCCGGGCGCCTCCTGAGCGGCTGGGCACAGGGAGAGCCTGCAGCAGCTCTGTCCCATGTCTGTCTCTGGATCAGCATACCTGGGCCAGATTAAAAAAGACTTCTGCAGGGGTGGGTCTCGTTGAGCTGAACTGTGATAGGCTGGTCTGCTGATGGTCTGATGATGGGGAAGTCCAGATGTGGAATATGGAGGCCTTCATGGAGTGGGGAGTTTTCTGGCTTGTTGTGAGGCTCTGCTGGAGTGTTGGGCCAGGGCTAGAACCTGCCATCCCTCCTGGGCGCCTCCTGAGCGGCTGGGCACAGGGAGAGCCTGTAGCAGCTCTGCCCATGTCTGTCTCTGGATCAGCATACCTGGGCCGAATTAAAAAAAAGACTGCTGCAGGTTGGATCTCGATGAGCTGGGCTGTGATAGGCTGGTCTGCTGATGGAGGTCTGTTGAGGGGAAGTCTGGATGCTGAAAATGGTCTGAACTTAGACCATACGAAAGAGCTCCCACCAAAGAGAGAGGATCTCACCCGAGATGAGTCCTACCCAGAAGAAGGAGCAAAAGGCCAAAGAGCAAAAAACCAAAAGCAAAAGCCAAAATCCTCAGGAGCCAAAAGCCGAAAGTGAAAAGACTGAAGGCAGCCTCAAGTCAGTCCCCTTATATACACCAAAGTAATCCAGGGAGGGAGGGTCCTGTCAACAAAGAACCCTAAACAGAGTATAGTGCCACACCCTTTGCCGGTATAAACAATAGTTATGCCAAGGACCAATCCTTAGATTATCTCTTATGTAAAACACTAGAGAGAGTGCTGATATAAAGTAATACATCTTAATTTCATGAGCTTCATGTAATCTAAATGGTTCCCATAAGGTCCTTATGATCATCTGCACCAGGGTGATTCTGAGTATCTTGTTCTCGTGTATGAAAGGGTCATACTCACCTGCTTAGAGCAAACTAGTATGATCCTTCCTATAATCTTCCTATAGTCTCAACGTAGCCAGGATGGTAGTCTCCTGGTAAATTCTAACTGTCCCACGTTGGGTGCAGTGGGTGTAAAGAGGAGCTGTGCCCAATCTAGAAAACATAGAAATCTTAGTAGATGCATAATACAGAAGTTATTCAGTCAAGGTGACTTCTGTAACTGTCACACCCTCTAGCAGTGGTTTCATAGAAGAGAGGTCTCATTAGAATGAACCTTGGCTTAAATTGATTAAGCTGGGAGTGGGCAAAACAACAAAAATCCCAGAATAGCTAAACCTGTCCTCCAACACTGGATCATTGTAACAGATAACAATCTTCACAACAAATGACAATTACAGATTTAGCATTTGCATGGTATCATTTGCAAGGTAATGATCATTGATTTACATATACCTGTGATCAGATTTAGAAGACCAGGCATATTCTGCCTCACATTTGCTTGGATATGCACAGATGTTTTGGATGTAACCATATGGGCAGGGCCCATTTCTAGGTCCTGCCCTTAGGGTCTTGTGACAGGAAAATGCTGGACCCTAAGGCTAGCATCTCAGAACCCAACACCCTTCTAAGTTATTACTTTTCTCCCCATATCTCCCAGTAAGGTTAAGTTGATAGACAATATGGTAAATGCCAATTATTGGTGAGCCTAACAAGGTTTGAAAATTCATAATGACTATAAAATAACCAATTGAATTTCTTTTGTATATTAGCAATCAATTACCAGAAACTGAAAGTTGATTTATATCACTATTTATAAATGCATCAAAAATACAAATCTTATAGATAAATTTGCTTCAGAAATATTAGCGAAATATGAACTTTAACCAAATTTATCTATACATTTTCATTGTAGAGATTATCAAGTTGAATATAGTTTTTATATGGAAATAAGTATCCAGAATAGTCAAAACCATTTTAAAGGGTAAAAAAAAGTGTGTTAAGAATTACTTAAATCATCATACAATCATAAATATAAACAGTCGAGTAAAACATGGGAATATAATCAAGAGTGTAGAAATAGAGTCACACATAATTCAATTTGATTATTGATAAAAGTGTTATGAGGACTCATTTTATGTGTCAATTAGTCTGGGACACTCAATCCCAAGATAGTTGGTAGATATTTCAAATGTTTCTATGAATGCTTTGGGAAGAAATGCCTATTTAAACCTGGGGACATCTAGTAATGTAGATGGCATTCTATTTTGTAGATAAATATTATGTAATTAGTGAAGACCTCAGTAAAACAGGTCAGTTTCTCCCTAAAGGGGACTTGAATTTTCCTGTAAGTCCACGCTGTTTATCTTCTCTGAAGATTTGAACTTTCTCACCTCTATTAGCACATGAGTCAATCGCTTATAATAAATCTTTTCCTATGTATGTATGCATTTCTTTTTGGGTTCTTTTTCTCTAAGGAGCCCTGACTAATTCACATGCTAAGATAAATCATTGGTTGAAGGATCATCTTATTTTTTTTTTAATTTTTTATTGTACACCATGAAACATACAATTACAATATGTTCATTACTGGGTTTCCATCATACATTGCTTCAGCACCTGTTCCTCCACCAGTTCCTATTCCTATTCCCACAACCAAGTCCCCAAATTCCCTCCTCGCCCCCGCCTGCCTGCCTCTATAGCAGGAACTTTTCAATTTCTTCTCTCTCTCTCTCTCTCTCTTCTCTATACTCTCTCTCACACACAAACACTTTCTCTATCTCTCTGTTTTCCCTTGCCCTACAGACATTTAAGGTTTATCACAAAAGCCCTTTGTGCACATTCAATGCTGAGTTCTAGTCTGGCATTACTATTTCCCACAATTGGTAGAACACTGGTATATATTTATATCCCATTAATGCATGCAGTCATTCTATATATCTGTCCTTTTTCTTCTGACTCAGAATTTCACTCAGCATGATAAGATTATCATGTCCGGACTCCATGTCCGTCCATTTACAAGTAAATTTCATGTCTTCATATTTTTCTGACAGCTGCATAATATTCCATTGTGTAGATGTACCATAGTTTCTTTAGCAAGTTCTGTTCTCGAGCATTTATGTTGTTTCCAGTTTCTGGTTATCATGAATAGTGCTGCAATGAATATCCAGTTGCAAATAGTGTTTCTTCTGTGTGTTTTTTTAGGTCTCCAGGGTATATTCCCATGAGTCTTATGTCTGTATCTAGTGGGAGCTCAATATCAAGTTTTTGGAAGAATTTCCATGTTGTTTACCAAAAGGGCTGGACGAGTTAGAACTCCCACCCACCGTGGATGTGAGCCCCTGTCTCCCTACATCCATGCCAGCACTGGTTGTTCTTGTTCTTTTGGATGTGTTCCAGTCTCTGTGGAGTGAGATGATACCTCATTGTTGTTTTAATTTGTATCTCCTGATTAATGATAAAGAGCACTTTTTCATATGCCTTTTGGCCATTCCAATTTCTTCTTTGTCAAAGTTTCTGCTCATTATTTTCTCCCCATATTTTGATAAGGTTGGCTGTTTTCTTCTCGTAAATTTCTACCAGTGCCCAATATATCATGGATATTAACCCTTTATCAGATGAGCATTGGGTAAATATTCTTTTCTCAGTCTGTGAACTTTGTCTGTATTTTTGATCACCATTTATTTTGAGGTGCAGAAGCATTTTCACCTCCAATAAATAACCAAAAAATTTAAGTGAAGCAAAGAAAGACTCTTCAACAAATGGTGCTGGGAAATCTGGACAATAACATGTGAAAAAAAGGACTTAGCTCTCCTTCTAACACCATGCACAAAAGTCAGATCAAAATGGATTAAAGATCTCAACATCAGACATGAATCTATAAAGTACACTGAAGAAAACATAGGAAAACGCTCTATGACATCTAAACTAAAGGCATCTTCAAAGATGGAACACCACTGACAAAACAGATGAAAACAATGATAAACAAATGGGATTATATAAAAACAGGATATTCCTTTTTGATGTTTGATACTAGCATATCCATTTACTACAATGAAAAGTTCTTTATAATATAACCTTAGTTAGGTAAAAAAATATTTAAAAGTGAGTAGAGCAGATAGGGAGCCTGTCTTGCACTAATCCACCCTGGTTTCTATCCCTGAGCAGAGCCAGGTGTCATTCCTGAGCACAGAACAGGACGTGACCCTGAGCATGGCCAGGGGTAACCCAAAAGGCCAACATTTTTTAATAAAGAAGTTATGGAAGATATATGACTCTATGAAGAGACCATCCACAGTGTAATGCTTTCCTGTAACCATACTCAGCTTAAGAATTTTGACAGAGAGAGGCACACTGGACTGTACTCAGGGCTTCCTCCTGGCTCTGCACACAGGGATCACTCCTGGTTAGACTGGGAGACAGTATAGGGTCCTGGAGGATGAAAACCCAGATTGGTCAAGTACAAGACAAGCATCCTGCACACTGAACTGTCACTCAGACTCCCCTAATTAACTTTATGTGTGTCAAATTAAAAAAGCCACTTGGAAGAACTGTATAACAGTTCTTTTTTAGAAGTCAATAGGGGTTTTAGGGACCATGTACCTTGCTTGCATGTTCACATACTTCTCTCTTTCCACTCTAAATAAGCCTGTGTTCTCTCTTGAGCACACACTTCTCCCTAGAGCACACACTTTTCCCCTCTCAATCTTTGTGAGGGGAAAATATAACTTTTATTTTTATGTATTAAATATGTTTATTTTATATAGTATATACATATTTATATAATATATTATATATTTTAATTTTATACAATATATTTATATTTTATTATGCATAAAATATAAATATTTTATATATTTATTATATATTTATCTATTAAAAGTTATATATTAAGTATAACTTTCAATAGAAACTTTCTTTAAAGAATATTTAAAAGTTAAATAAATGAAATGAATTCATGATAAATAATAAGTGAAATGAATAAAATTTAGTCATTTAAAGTTAAACTGTATGTCATATATAAATATTAATATAATACAGTAATATACCACCATCAATAATAAAATAAATACTGAAAATCCTATAATTTGGTAAAGAATATATAGACTATATAAAATATGAAAATTATATTTATATAAAACAAATAATCTATTAAAATAAGTTTTTCACTTCTCAAAAATTATATAATTACCAAGTGGGGCATGTATGCCACAAAGCATGCCAGTTTTATATTTATCAATCATATGGTAATAGAGTTTTAAATTAAAACAATATAAAAAGAAGCAATGCCCTTGGTAATAGAAACAGCATGTCTTGAGATACAAGTTGATTGAACAAGACTTTTGTTGAAGTTAGTATTTATGACTACTAGGGTACGTAATAGTCATAAACATAACAGTCAGAACAACCAAATATAAGTTTGGTTGTTCAGGCCACCTAATCCAAGCAACACACATCACTAATGGTAGTTACAATACAGGTACAGTTTTGTCATTATAACGGACTAATTATTGAGATTAACCACTTTTCTCATAATGAAGTAAAAACTATATATTAATTCTTATTACAGTGATGAAACTTATAAAATTTGAAACAAAAAATCCACAGAAACTACTTTTTAAGTTTTACTGTAATGAGGATGGCAAAACAGCTGAATCAAAGGAGAGCAATATCTAGTTAATTAGCAATCTGTTTCTGCAAATGAAACACGATGTTTGACAGGTTCTGTTTTTCCCTTTCATTCATGTTATATATTCATTCATTCAACATGCTGCTTAATTTGGTTAAAATATTCAGGGTTATGGGATAATTAGGAAATCAAAATAGGAACTTTGGTACTGCAATAATGAGAATACACTTGGATCTATAATTTTTTATTGATTTTAAAATCTAAGTTAGCTATGTGAAAATTTTTGTGATTCATTTGATGCAAGCTTTAAGAGATAATAATTCTAATCAATACTCTATTTTTTGATTTTTGTGTCATACCCAGCAATACTCAAGGGTTATTCTTGGCTCTGAACTCAGGCATTACTCCTGGGGATGCTGGGATAATTATATGGAGGCTGAGGATTGAACCTCGGTGGCCACATGCATGGCAAACCCCTTAGCCACTTTACTGTTGTTCCAGCCCCTAAGTAAGGCTTTTAAATACATGAATATAAATTAGATAGATGACTGTTTAAAATACAGATTATTATTTGAGGAATTTGGAGTAGGATTTAAGATACAGAATTTTCAACCCATTCTAAAATGGGAAAATTAGACTTTTTATTGCTGGTATTGCAAAATCTTACAAATGGAGTGATTTTAAACAATGCTGAGTTTTATTTAAGGTTCTATTTTATGTCCAAAATCAATGTAAAAACAAAATGCATGTTCCTTCTAGAGGCTTCATAAGTGAATCTGTTTACTTGTGAACTTCTTGCATTCTTCAACCATTTTCTTAACCAATGTCTTGAAAATTCCCTTCCATCTTTTTTTTTTATGGGGGTGGTCACACCCAGAAATGCTCAGGGGTTACTCCTGGCTCTACACTCAGAAATTACTCTTGATATTGCTCAGGGGACCATATGGGATGCCGGCGATTGAACTCACATTGGCGTCTTGCAAGGAAAATGTCCGACCCCGTTATGCTATCGTTCCTGCCTCTCCCTTCCATCTTTTAGGCATCTTTGTGGACTTCCTAGGATAAAAAAGAGAGGCATATGTTTTCATTATTCTCTAAGTCCTGTGTGTTTTGTTACATAACTTACAACTGACATCTGAAGTTGAGTATGATTTAGGGAGCCCAAAGGAACCTGACACTTTGTAGTTTCAGAATTGAGATGAATTCTAAGACATGCTGCTGATGTCCAGACTTATTTGTTGGTATAGTAAAGCCTCCACAAACTCAGTAGGAAAGATATCTGGAACTCTATGCAGTCAGAGAGGTCTGAGGACCCATAGAAAAGTGACTGAGGGCTCTATGTGGATGACTAAGATTTTAAAATTCAGAAGGAATCAATCACGTAGATTGACTTCCCAAGAGTGTACTTTGATTTATCCAAGAGCTCATTGTGGTCCATATGGCAAAGCCAGAGAAAAATCCTCTGCCAAGGGGGTGGGGTGGGGGAGGCGTGCTTAAAGCACAAGGAATACAATGTTCTTGGAACAAAGCTCACACCAGGCAAAGGAAGCTGAGTAGAGAATAACTTGCTAGAATTTTATCAGAACCTAACTAACTTGGGAAAAGAGAGCTCTGGATTCAAACCTCAACTGCAGTCCACTCAACCATTCAATTATTCTGTCACATCCAGATGGGGGTATGTGTGTGTGTGTATGTGTGTCTGTGTGTGTGTATGTGCATGTGTCTGTCTCTGTGTGTGTCTGTGTGTGTGATGTGTGTATTGTGTGTGTGAAGTGTGGTGTGACTTGGGTCATAATCCAAAAACATTTTTAAAGATCAGAGACTCCATTATCCATAAGTATAAAATGCCTTTGAAATGTTTATATATATATACATATACATATATATGTATATGTATATATATATCACTTGTATCACTTGTCTTCCCCTTGTTCATCGATTTGCTTGAGCAGGCACCAGTAACATCTCCATATGTTCTGTGGCGTGCCAGTGTAGTCCAAGGGCATCTGCCTCTCTAGAAACATGAAGAGCCTCACACTGTCTGTTCAGGTCATGAGAATGAAGTCTATAATTGTTACTGGTTTTGGCACATCAAATACAACACAGGTAACTTGTGAGGCTCTGCCATGAAGGGTGGGATAATTTCGGTAGCAGGCTCTGAGTTTGTGCATTTACTGATGAACCACACAAAGGGAAGAGGTAAGCTTTTCTCTTGGGTGGAGCTCTGACGGGCTCTGGAGTTCAGATGTTGCAAATGGTTTCCCTCATGGTGTGGGGGGTTCCTCTGGCTTCTTGAGAGGCTCTATTGGAATGGAGGGCCAGGGCTAGAACTCGCCTTCCATCCCGGATGTCTCATGATCAGCTAAGCACAGGGAGAGTCGGTAGCAGCTCTGACCCATGTATCTCTCATTGACAGATAGTTATATATATATATATATATATATATATATATATATATATATATATATATATGTATATATATTATATAATATATAATATGTGTATATATATATTCACTTGATCACCTGACATCCCGTTATTCATCGATTTGCTTGAGCGGGTGCCAGCAACATTTCCATTTGACCCTATCATGTGCCAGTGTAGCCCAATGGCATCTGCTTGCTTCAGGAATAGAAGAGCCTCAAACCATTCATTAAGGGTTTTTTTTAACATTTTGTTATACCACCGTGAGATATACAATTACAATGTTGTTCATGTTTGGAGGTTTCGGTCACATAGTGTTCCAGCACCCACCCTCCACCAAGGCCCATTTCCCACCACCAATGTCCCCAATTCCCTCCCCACTCCCATAGCCTACCTAAATGGCAGGTTCTTTATCTCTTTTCTTTCTCCCTCTCTCTCCCTTCTCTTCTCTACACATTGTGGGTTGTACTACATACACTTGGAAGCCATCATGTGCATTTTTGCCTGTATTTAATGCTCAGTTCTATGTTGGTATCAGTCCTTTCGACATTTATTCACACATGTTCCCTTCTCTGTCTTACCTAAGCTCTGACTCCCTCACTTTTGCGGTAATTTCCACTTTTTTGTAAGACCACCTAATATATTTATGTCATACAAATAAATGCAGTCATTCTAAAGCTCTCTCTTTCCTTTCTAATTTCACTCAACATGATCCTTTCCATGTCCATCCATTTATAGGCAAATTTCATAACTTCATTTTTCCTAACAGCTGCATAGTATTCCATTGTGTAGATGTACCACATTTTCTTTATCCAGTCATCAGTTCTCAGGCATACTGGTTGTTTCCAGGTTCTGGCTATTGTGAATAGTGCTGCTATAAAAATAAAAGTGCAGATTGTGTTTCCTCTGTGTGTTTTTGGCTTCCCAGGGTATATTCCCAGGAGTGGTATGGCTGGGCCCAAAGGGAGCTCAATTTCAATGTCTTTGGAGGAATGTCCATATTGTTTTCCAGAAAGGTTGTACAAGTCGACATTCCCACCAACAATGTATGAGAGTCCCCTTTTCCCCACATCCACGCCAGCACTTGTTGCTTTTACCCTTTTGAATATGGGCCAGTCTCTGTGGTGTGAGGTGATATCTCATTGTTGTTTTGATTTGCATCTCTCTGATGATTAGTGATGATGAGCATTTTTTCATATGCCTTTTGGCCATTCGAATTTCTTCCTTGTCAAAGTTTCTGTTCATCTCTTCTCCCCATTTTTTATGGGGTTGGCTGTTTTCTTCTTATATAGCTGTACCAGTGCCTGATATATCCTGGATATTAACCCCTTATCAGATGGGTATTGGGTGAATATTCTTTCCCATTCTGTGGACTGCCTTTGTATCTTAGTCACTGTTTCTTTTGAGGTGCAGAAGCTCTTTAGTTTCATGTAGTCCCATATGTTTATCTTTTCTTCTAGTTGCTTTGTTAATGGTGTTTCACCTTTGAAGATGTCTTTAGCTTCAATGTGGTGGAGGGTTTTTCCTATATTTTCTTCAATGTACTTTATGGATTCAGGTCTGATATTGAGATCTTTAATCCATTTTGATCTGATTTTTGTGCAAGGTGTTAGACACAGGTCCAAATTCATTTTTTTACATGTAGCTGTCCAGTTTTTCCCAGCACCACTTGTTGAAGAGGCTTTCCTTACTCCAGTTTGGACTCTTTGCACCTTTATCAAAGATTAACTGATCATGTCTTTGAGGGTGGGTGTCAGGATACTCAACTCTATTCCATAGATCCACAGGTCTGTTTTTTATTCCAGTACCACGCTGTTTTAATTACTGCTGCTTTGTAGTACAGTTTGAGGTTGGGAAAGGTGATGCCTCCCATCTTCTTTTTCCCAAGGATTGCTTTAGCTATCCATGGGGGTTTATTATTCCAAACGAATTTCAGGAGTGTTTGGTCAATTTCTTTAAAGAATGTCATGGGTATCCTTATAGGAACCGCATTGAATCTGTACAAAGCTCTAGGGAGTATTACCATCTTGACAATGTTAATTCTCCCCATCCATGAGCAGGGAATGTGTTTCCATTTCCTCTTGTCCTCTTTTATTTCTTGAAGCAGTGTCTTGTAGTTCTCTTTGTATAGGTCCTTTACACACTTGGTTAAGCTGATTCCTAGGTATTTGATTTTCTGTGGCACAATTGTGAATGGAATCGATTTTTTTAATATCCCTTTCTTCTCTTTCGTTATTTGTTTGAACCTCTTGTATAGGAAAGCCACCAACTTTTGGGTATTGATTTTGTACCCTGCCACTCTTTACTATACATATCTATTGTTTCTAAGAGTTTTTTGGGCGAGAGTTTAGGGTTCTCTAAGTATAATATCATGTCATCTGCAAATAATGATAGCTTGATTTCTTCCTTGCCTATCTGGATGCCCTTAATGTCCCTTTTCTTCTCTGATTGCTATGGCGAGTACTTCCAGTACTATATTGAATAAAAGAGGTGAGAGAGGGCAACCTTGTCGTGTTCCTGATCTTAAGGGGAAGGCTTTCAATTTTTCCCCATTGAGAATGATACTCGCTGTGGGCTTTTGGTAGATGGCTTTGACTATCTTGAGGAAGCTTCCTTCAATTCCCATTTTCTGGAGGGTTTTAATCATGAATGGGTGCTGGATCTTGTCAAATGCTTTTTCTGCATCTATTGATAGGACCATATGGTTTTTATTTTTTCTCTTATTGATATGATGTATTATGTTGATTGATTTGCGAATGTTGAACCATCCTTGCATTCCCGGGATGAATCCTACTTGGTCATGATGTATGATCTTTTTTGATGAGTCTTTGGATTCTGTTTGCTAGTATTTTGTTGAAGATCTTAGCATCTGTGTTCATCAAGGAGATTGGTCTGTAATTTTCCTTCTTTGTGTTGTCTCTCCCTGCTTTGGGTATCAGGGTGATATGTGCCTCGTAGAAGCTGTTTGGGAGTGTTTCTGTTTCTTCTATTTCCTGGAAGAGCTTGAACAGGACAGGCAGTAGGTCCTCCTTAAAGGTTTGGTAGAATTCACTAGTGAACCCATCTGGACCTGGGCTTTTGTGTTTGGGCAGACTTTTAATTACTGTTTCAATTTCCTCGATGGCGATAGGCTTATTCAGGTATTGGAGGTCTTCTTGTTTCAATCGTGGGAGGTTATAGGACTTCAGGAATTTATCCATTTCTTCTAGGTTCTCATGTTTCGTGGCATACAGGTTCTCAAAGTAATCTCTGATGATCTTTTGAATTTCTGTCTTTTCTGTTGTGATGTCACCATTTTCATTTCTGATTCTGTTTATTTGGGTTCTCTCTTTCCCTGTCCTTACAAGTCTTGCCAGTGGCTTGTCGATCTTGTTTAATTTTTCAAAAGAACCAGCTCTTGGTTTCATTAATCTTTCGGATTGTTTTTTTTTGGTTTCCAGCTCGTTGATTTCCTCCCTAAGTTTTATTATTTCCTTCCTTCTGCCTGGGTTGGGCTTCTTTTGTTGGTCTTTTTCTAATATTTTCAGCTGTGAGGTCAGGTTATTTATGTGGGCCCTTTCTTCTTTCCTTATGAATGCTTGCAGAGCTATGAACTTTCCTCTTAACACAGCTTTTGCTGTGTCCCACAAGTTCTGATAGTTGGTATCTTCATTGTCATTTGTTTCTAGGAATCTTTGGATTTCCTGTTTGATTTCTTCTATGACCCATTTGTTGTTCAGCAGTGAGCTGTTCAGTTTCCAGGTGTTTGGTTTGACTCCCTGCTTCTGTGTATGGTTAACTACTATTTTCAGTGCATCATGATCTGAAAAGATAGTTGACACAATTTCTATCTTTTTTTATTTTGTTGAGGTATGCTTTGTGGCTCAGTATATGGTCTATCTTGGAGAATGTTCCATGTGCACTGGAAAAAATGTGTATTCAGCTTTTTTTGGGATGAAAAGCCCTGTATATATCAACCAGCTCTCTTTCTTCCATTTCTTCCCTTCAGGTCCAGTATTTCCCTGGTGAGTTTCAGTCTCGTCGATCTATCCATAGTCGATAAGGCAGTGTTGAAGTCTCCGACTATTATTGTGCTACTGTTAATGTCTTCCTTTGAGGTCTATTAATAGTCGTTTTAAGTATTTTGCTGGCCCCTCCTTTGGCGCATATATGTTTAGTAGTGTGATTTCTTCCTGGTATACATACCCCTTAATTATTAAGAAATGGCCTTCATTGTCCCTTTTAACCTTTTTCAGCCTGAAGTCTATATTGTCAGATATGAGTATGGCCACACCCGCCTTTTGGAGGAGTTGTTTGCGTGGAGAATGGTCTTCCAGCCTTTGACTTTGAGTCTGTGTTTGCTCTGATTATTCAGATGTGTTTCTTGTAGGCAGCAGAATGTTGGATTCAGTTTTTTTAATCCATTTTGCCACCCTATGTCTCTTAATTGGTGCACGTTGACGAGATATTATTGTCATTGGATTTTGTGCCATCTTTCTGTTTAAACTTGTTGTGGTTTTGGGTTGTCTTATTTTACAATAGACCCTTCAATCCTTCTTTAAAGTTGGTTTTGAGTCTATGAATTTCCTGAGTTGTTGTTTATCCATGAAGTTGTGTATCTTTCCTTCACATCTGAAAGTAAGTCTAGCTGGGTAAAGAATTCTTGGTGAAGCCTGCAGTTCATTGAGTCTTTTCACAATATCCCACCATTGTTTTTCGGGCTTGGAGTGTTTCATCTGAGAAGTCTGCTGTAAATCTCAGGGATGCTCCTTTGTATGTGATTTCCTTCTTTGATCTTGCTGCTTTCAGTATTCTATCTCTGTCTATCGTTTTTGTCATTTTAATAAGGATGTGTCTTGGAGTATTCTTATTGGGGTTTCTTTTTAGCTGGTATCCTACGGGCCTCCCTGTATCTGGGAGCATGCTTTCTTCAGTTCGGGGAACTTCTCAGCGATGATGGCTTTGACAGTTTCTTCTTCATCAGGGTTTTCTTCTTGCCCTTCTGGGACCCCAATGATGCGTATGTTGTTCCTTTTGGCTTCATCCCGATTTTCTCTGGTAGTCTGTTCGTTGATTGTGAGTCTTTTTCTCCATCTTCTGGTGTTGTCTACAGAATCTCTGAACCTCGTCTTCGAGATCACTAATTCTTTTCTTCAGTAGCTGTTACTCTGCTTTGGAGGCCTTCCCTGTGTTTTTCAGTTCACTTACCTCATTTTTTAATATCTGTCATTTCTGCTTGTACTTTGGTCTGAAATTTACTCAATTTCTGCTCTCATGTCCTCTTGTATTTTATTGACTTTGTATTCCATTGTTTCTTTGAGTTCCTTGTGCATCTTTAACAGTTCCTTCCCAAATTCCTTTCACAGAGAGGTTATATAGCTCATCATTATTGCTTGACTCATCTGTATTAGTGACTTCTAATCGTAGAGCTTGAAGGGAATTCTGTGTTGCTTTACCATAATGATCTATCGTAGGTTGAAAATGTGTGTTCTGGGTGACTAGTCAATAGAGTTAGTAGGTGCCTGAATTACTTTGCAGTTAGGGATGTATAGCAAAGAATGTAGG